>OX422201.1:1045515-1113015 GCA_949130485.1 Agelas oroides | reverse complement strand
GTGCGTACACCTCCATTGTCCAGGGGTGTGGGCCCATGGTGACTTCTGCATAATCAACTCAACAACTGGAGGCATCGTCATGCTTGGAAGAAGGTATGTGTGTGTGGCACAGGAGGTAAACAAGAAGGTAGGTTGCACACGCCTACCACAGGATGTAAAACAAAGAGTAGGATATGGATGTGCACTTCCTAAATCCTGTATGTACAAGTGCTGTTCCTGTTTGTCAGTGTCTTGGTTTGCACTCTGTGTCCTCTGCTGGTTGTCATGGTTTGCATCCTGCATGTGTCCTCCCCACCCCCCTCCCAATGTTGGTTGTCATGGTTTGAACCCTGTGTCCTCTGCAGTGATGGCACTCTAAACCCACATGGAGTCAGATTTGGTAGTGCAGAGATATACAACATCAGTGAGTGCATTACAATTACTAGCATGTGATTGGCATGTGATTGGCATGTGATTGGCATGTGATAAGCATGTGATAAAAAAATGTGATAAAATTTGCATTACAATTAGTAGCATGTGATTGGCATGCGATTAGCATGTCATCAAAATTAGATGATACTATTTATAAGTTAGTCAATCAAAGCTGACACACTTGTGTGTTACTCCAGCTGAGCAAATGGAGGAGATAGCCGACAGTCTGTGTGTGGGGCAACAGTACCAAGGAGACGAGAGAGTGGTGTTGTTCTTGAAGATGGCAACTGGATACAGGTACTATTGGAAGATCACATGACCTCATGTACTAGTCATGTGACCATGATATTTCCCGCCCCCTGTTAGTTTCTCAAATGAACTGGTGAGGAAGGTCAAGACAGAGATTAGGAGCCAACTGTCTGCTAGACACGTACCATCCATCGTCCTGGAAACCAAAGACATCCCCGTGAGTGTGTGTTTTGCTAAAACTTACCTGTATGTTAACAGCTGCAAGTCACTGACCTGGCTTGTCTGGACTGGCGGTGACAAAAGGCTTGCCGCAGGCCAGCATACTCTGTGTGTGACACTGCTGCAATTTACTCACTTGCAGACTTAAAACAACCCTTTTCCTTTCCCTCCTCTTCTCCCTCCCTCCCTCCCTCCCTCCCTCCCTCCCTCCCTCCCTCCCTCCCTCCCTCCCTCCCTCCCTCCCTCCCTCCCTCCCTCCCTCTCTCCCTCTCTCCCTCTACTCTCCCTCCCTCCTTCCTCTTCTACAATCTTCTTCTCCCAGTACACTATCAATTCAAAGAAAGTTGAGGTAGCAGTGAAGAGAATCATTTCAGGAGAAGACATACAACAGCGTGGAGCACTGGCTAACCCCCAGTCTCTCAACCTCTATTACAACATCCCAGAACTCGATATCAGAACAGCTGGTCAGTAGGCTTCTGACCTATAGGACATACTCTCCATTCTCTAGATTTTCAGACCTAATATTACATGACAAGTTTTGGCACAACCATACAATGCCTAGTGTATATATATTGGGACTCAATGTTGTATGTGTACTTATTAATAACAATTTATCATGTTGATACAGTGGAAGCCGCCTCGTGAACACCCCTCGATAGCAGATATCTATATAACAGGCACCAAGGGCACATGAACTGTCCTTGCAGACACTTCATTCACTTTAACCAATCCCTGAGTAGCAGGCACCCCACTACTCCGTATAACAGACACTTTTTGTGCTCCCAATTGAACATAAACAATACTTAAAAATGATCCTGATTTAGTGGACACTTGTCGACCCTTTTCCCCAAAGAATTACACCAAAATCAGTGTGACCATGCAAAAATGATCTTACAACATACCTGGTTGCTGAGGGCAACCTAGTTGGTCTCTGCCAAGTGTGCAGTAATAACATCTAGATGTGCCGTTTTTCAGGGAGGCGTGGTTCATCAATCGTTCATGTAGCAAAAATATGACTGTACTGTGTACTTGCCAAAGTCTCAAAGATTGATGGTGGCTATAGCCTCGTTCCCAGGCCTTCCCCGCCTCCAGTTTTTGATCGCTTGCAGTATGGATTTTTACATACTGCAAACAATCAAAAACTGGACAGTGGGACGGCCTGGGAATGAGGCTAGGTGGCTATAGGTATACACACCTTGACGTGCAAAATGGAAATTTTTCAACCAAAATTTCCAAGTTCAAAGCTGTTTGCAAAAAGCAGGTAAAATAATGTACTGTATCATGATGTAAACTAAGGAATTTGACATCAAACCAGACGCTTTAGTTACAGGAATTGGGTCAATCTAACTATTCTCGTTTCTGTTTGTCAGCTGTTCTGGTTCTCAGTGTGCTTACGCCCCACCTGATTGCTGCCAGGGAGGAGAGGAGGATGGGTACACTGATGGGCAGGAACAGAGGAATATAGATTGCAAACCTGCACAGGAGGGAGGGAGAGATGTGGGTTACCTCAAGTCAACCTTGGGCAGTCCCTAGGATCCGCCTTTCATGTAGCCTCAGTTCCAGACCAGCTTTCTGTGTCTTGCAAGCACAGAAAAGCAACCCCTCTCCCCCCCCTCCTCCCATTCTAAGCTGCAAGTGATAAAAGCGGGGTGGGTGCCTCAGAACGAGGCTACTTTTCATACATAACTAATACTTTTTTAGCAGCAGGTGAAAGGACTCTTCGTTAGCAGTTGTGAAGTAACGAAGAATTTCAACATGTATTTAGCTACAAGCATCACTTGATTTCAGGCCATCTGCTACATGGTTAGTCTATCAAGCCTCTCACCCTCCAGAAAAGTAAGAGAGGGTCTAGCAGATGTTATTAGTATGCATGAGATGCTGACCAATCAGATCCTACTGTTCCATTTTGAGACAGTAGCAACACATTGGTAAGACTAATACTGGTGCGGTTTAGGGTTGCATACTAGCTAGACCGGTCTCTCACTTTTCTGGAGGGTGAGAGACGGGCTTGTTCCCAGGCTCCTCGTCACAAACCATACAACCCCTTGGGAGAAGACTAGGAACGAGGCTAGCTACATGGGTATGTCCGCAAGTTGGGCTCACTTTTGGTCATCTGGGAAGTAGAGCAGTTCCAAGATGGAGGGGTCGAAGAAGGCTGTCTCTGTGATAAGACAGACAGACAGACAGACATAGACAGACAGACAGACAGACAGATATAGACAGACCAGTCTTTAAAACGAAGAGATACTTCATCAACAAGGTGTTTTTTCGTAATAAAGCAGCAAGCTTTTCATGGCAGAAGGAAATGGCTAGAAAAGAAGGCTATGCATTCACAACATCATTCACTTGTCAACATTGCTAGATTCTTGGGAACTACTTTCATATCTTCTGGTAGCAATGCACATTACCTGCTGAGAACATGGCACTCTTAGCGGAGCTGTACGCCTCTTGCAGGTCACCCTCTGCTGCAAATCTGTAGCACTGAAGAAATGAGCACATTATTATCCAATCAGAGGGCTCCCTGCACTGTTAGTATAAACATGTGATTATCGTGCGACAGTCACGTGATTATCGTGCGACAGTCACGTGATTATCGTGCGACAGTCACGTGATTATCGTGCGACAGTCACGTGATTATCGTGCAATAGTCACGTGATTATCGTGCAGTAGTCACGTGATTATCATGGGATAGTCACGTGATTATCGTGCAGTAGTCACGTGATTATCATGGGATAGTCACGTGATTATCATGGGATAGTCACATGATATGACCACACTCCTCATGACAGTATGACACATACCCACTAAAGGCTCACAGAGGCAATGTTATACCAGAAAGAAAATGTACCTTTCGAATAGACTCCAGGGCTGACTCAACCTGTGTGTACACACCACCAGAGAGAAATACATGGACATAACTTCAAATACACACAAAAGACAGTCATCTTTCTGATAGCCTCGTTGCCAGGGCTCTGATTCTCTCAGTTATGAGATAAAATCTGGGAGAAGGCCTGGGAACGAGGGTACATCTCTGACCTCCTGTTGTATGTGGTCACTGATGACCATGTTCTTGACTTTGTCCAGAAGTTGGACCAATGAGATTAGAGATGTTGTTGCCATGGAAACACTCTCCACCATCTTGGAGATCAACAACTGATCAGTTTGCTAATAGATGAGGAATGGAGAGGGAAAAGGGAAGGGGAGGGAGGAGGAGAGCCAGGGTAAGGAACAATGAGAAGGAGTAGGGGGAAAACTCAAGAGGGAAGATGAAGGAAGGAGACAGTAAGTGTGGGTGCAAAACTACAATCAATGTCTGCACTTACCCAATCTGTGATACCATGTTCACCAGGAGCAAAGTTGAATGCTTCTCTCTGAGGAACCTGAGGGCAGAAGAGAAAGGAGCCAGATACGTCTAACAAACAAGGCCTGAGGGCAGAACATAACAAGAGAAAGGAGGCAGATCGTCTAACAAACAAGGCCTGAGGGCAGAACATAACAAGAGAAAGGAGGCAGATCGTCTAACAAACAAGGCCTGAGGGCAGAACATAACAAGAGAAAGGAGGCAGATCGTCTAACAAACAAGGCCTGAGGGCAGAACATAACAAGAGAAAGGAGGCAGATCGTCTAACAAACAAGGCCTGAGGGCAGAACATAACAAGAGAAAGGAGGCAGATCGTCTAACAAACAAGGTAGAAAGTAGCCTCATTTTCAGAAGATGTAAGTGAAAACAAGAGAGGTCTAGTACATACACGTAGATGGCCATGATAACAGTCTTCCTGGATTCTCAATCCATTCCAATGTGTAGTCCATTCCAATTCCTAGTTCAATTCAATTCCCAAACCTCTAGCCCATTTTAATTCCATTGCCCACTCACTTAGCCTCGTACCCAGGCTCCTCCCGACTTTTCTGCAGGGGGAGGAGCCTGGGTATGAGGCTACACTCACTTAGTCAGCGTGTAGTGCATGAGCCTCATTCCCACCATAAGCGATCAAAAACTGGGCAGTGAGAAGGCTTGGGAATGAGGCTAGGATTGTTGGCTCTATGGCTCACATGAGCTGGAACGCCCAACAACATCTTCAGCTGCTCAATAAACAGAGGCATCAGTTCCTCCATTCGAACAGACACATTCAGTTTGTCCTGGGCCACAGCTTCTCTCCGAGACTCCTTGTCCCGTCCTGATCCCATCTCTGGAGGGTTGTACACAACCACGCCCCCCCACTGGGGGACTAAAAAGGCACTGGTGGGTGTGACCTTTGACCTCTGGTCTTGTCGAATGTGCAGAGGGTATTCAGTTCGCTTTGGAAGGTAGATGACAAAGTTGAGGCTAGGGAGTTGGGAGACTAGAGAGCCTGGGAAGGGAGGAGGGAGGAGGGGGGAAGAGATGTGACTCTGTTGTCAACACACACACACACACACACACACACTTCCCACTCACCTAACTTGGACTCAACACTGCTGATCATGGGTGGGAGTTGGCTTGAGAGTACGTAGTACCCACCTGAATCGGACGCCTTGTGCGGACGAAACTTCACATCAGTGTAGAAGAACACCTGCACACATGGTAACCAACACCAACCTCAACAAACAGCATGAGTGAAAAAGCAGCTGCTATTACATGTGAGACGATTGTGAGCCAATCAGCTGTAATTCCACACAGAGGTACAAGAATATTGTGCTATATCCACCAGACCTCCTTTCCTATTTGGGGGTCTGGGTTCGAGACGAGTAAAACACCAAAGCAACATGCTCTTATGCCCAATCATCTTCAAGATTTGTAAATTACCATACCTGCGAGTTAACAGTGAAATTTTGCAAATTACCGTACCTGTGAGTTAACGGTGAAATTCCCGAGACTTGCAATGCCAGTGTGCCTCAAAAACGATAGAAGTATACCTGAAAGAGACATTCGAGTTGAAACTGAGCATTCTATTTCACCCTCACCCATAACTGGTCTATCGGCTCACTCTGTGTAGCTTCTTCAATGTTCCAACGAGCTTGGATTTGGGAGGGGTCCGGGTTGATGAGGGTGAAGGAAATTTGATAGCCTGTGTGAGGGGGGGGGAGGTGAGGAGGGGAGGTGAGGAGGGGAAGTGCAGAGCGGAATAGCAAGTGAGTTATAGCATGAAGGTAGTGTTGAACATTCAGACAAAATGTATCACTGACCTTGAGTAGCTCTTAGCTGCCTCATACTTTCAATGTCAACCTGAGAGGAAGAGGAAAGAAAATAAGGAAGAAAAGAAGAGGAAACCGAGAAGAGGAGAAAGAGGAAAAGGAGGGAGAAAGAAAGAAGAGGAGGAAGAGGAGGAAGGGAAGGGAAGGAAGAGAAAGAGGAAGAAAAGAAGAAGAAGAAGCCGAGAAGAGGAGAAGAAGAGGAGGAAGAGGAGGAAGAGGAGGAGGGGGAGCAAACACCTTGCATTACGCTAGCACTCACAGTTGGACAAAAACACACAACACATCCTCACTCTGTCCTGCTGCTTCCCAGTGGCACTCCTCAGCATTCTCCCCACCAGCTCAACATCTCCATACACCATCCTCACCACGTCTGCCACCAGAGGAGCAGCAGTAGACACATCTGCCAAGCAAAAAGGTAGGGTAGAGAAGGAAGAGGAGGAAGAGGAGAAAGAGGAAAAGGGGGGAGAGATCAACATGGTAGGGTAGAGAGCAGCCTCACTTTTTTTGAGGCCTACCCCATTTTCTTATTCCTCAGTTTGTGCTAACAATACTACTGTAACACTGAAGTGGAGAAGAAGTGAAAATGGGGAGGTCTGGGAGCATGATAATCATGTGTACAAATGACGTCAGGTGGACGCAGGGAGGAGGGAGGCAAAGAATAAAAATACAGAGTAGACTTGGGAACAAGACTAGGTAGAGAGATGTTACAACCATTCCTGCATTAGGGCATCTTACAACCTTATTCCCATTCCAGATCTCAATATTGACCAAAGATGGAGTGGGCTCTGACTCTGAGAACAAGACCAACTCCATTCTGAGAAGCATCATTCGTCTAACCTCATTCCCAGGCCTTCCCACCATCCAGTTATTATCGCTTACAGTACACAAAAACTGGACAGTGGGAAGACCTATCCTTTGCCATACCTGGTCCAGTTTCCACCACTGCATGGCGGTACTGGCTGACAAACGTTTGTGACTCTTCTCCCCCCATCCCTCTCTCCCCTCTGCTCCTATGCTGGGGTACAATCAGGATGGTGTAGTGACCAAGGGAAGAAGGGGGAAGTACCGCAGACACTCTGGCTGAGAATTCTGCATAAATTCACAAAAGTCAATCCAATATAGGATTTACTGAGTTGATTTACTGAGTTATACTAAGTTGATTTAGTATTATGGACATCTTCCTATAGTGATGCAGCTTAAGAAAAGATGCTAATACCTTCAAGTGACTCTGAGTATGACTGAAACAAGCTGGTGAGCTCTGACCTCGTTTGGGAATCTGGAATAAAAGAAACCCGAGACTTGTATCACATTTGAAGGAGGAACGATCTCAGTATACATCAAGAGCGCATGAGGACATCAATAAAAATGATGTCATCATGCGCTCTTGGTGTACAGGGTAGCATACCTTGTTCCCACATTCTCATGCAATGTCTGGGATGGAGACAGTGCAATCTAGTCTCATTCCCAGGTTCACATGCAGTGCCTGGGAATGGGACAATGCAGTCTAGCCTCATTCCCAGGCTCTTCTGCAGTGCCTGGGAATGAGACAATGCAGTCTAGCCTCATTCCCAGGCTCTTCTGCAGTGCCTGGGAATGGGTCAATGCAGTCTAGCCTCATTCCCAGGCTCTTCTGCAGTGCCTGGGAATGAGACAGTGCAGTCTAGTCTCATTCCCAGGCTCTTCTGCAGTGCCTGGGAATGAGACAGTGCAGTCTAGTCTCATTCCCAGGTTCACATGCAGTGCCTGGGAATGAGAGTGCAGTCTAGTCTCATTCCCAGGCTCTTCTGCAGTGCCTGGGAATGAGACAGTGCAGTCTAGTCTCATTCCCAGGTTCACATGCAGTGCCTGGGAATGAGACAGTGCAGTCTAGTCTCATTCCCAGGTTCACATGCAGTGCCTGGGAATGAGAGTGCAGTCTAGTCTCATTCCCAGGCTCTTCTGCAGTGCCTGGGAATGAGACAGTGCAGTCTAGTCTCATTCCTAGGTTCACATGCAGTGCCTGGGGATGGGACAGTACAATCTTCTTGTAGTTTCTTTACTACACATACGCAGTGTGCATTGCCTACCTAAGCTCAGCGACTTGACATCAAAATGAACTTTGATCTGAGTGTTTCCTGACGCAACTGCAGAGAAAGAGAGAAAGCAGTCAATTCAACAGGCAGGAAAACCAACTTCAGCTGTGAGAAATTAAACACGTCATAAGACAGACAAAACACAAGCCAATCTGCACTTGTTGTTATGTTTCCATGGAGTTCTTGCTGCACTTGGGTCACAAGCGTCTGCAGCTGTCCCTCTCCCTCACCCACAAGAGCAAGAGAGACCTGGAACACAATCTGCGGAGGCACCTGGAAAAGGTCAAAGGTCACATGTGCATTTCAAGGAGGAGGATGGAGGAAGAGGATGGAGGAAGAGGAGGAGGGAGGAGGAGGGAGGAGAGAGGAGAGGAGGAGGAAGTAAAGGAGGCAGAGAAGGAGAAGTGTGCTTGGGGTGTTGCATATATTTGGAGCAGCTGCCATCATATTTACCTGCTGGTGTGCCAACTCGCCAATTTCCTTAAAAGGAAGTGGGCACCTGTACACTTCAGTGGTCTTCCACCATATGGGAAGCCCTATAAAGATGGCCACAAACAGAATGGCCAGTGCGGAGATGTACTGACGCGACTGGTCAGGCCCTGTCCCCTGCATGTCAGCACGAGACAAACTGTACAGGAGGGAGAGTGCATGCTCAGAGAGGTCGAGCAAACGTGCATGCTCAGAGAGGTCGAGCAAGCATGCACAGAGTGAACATGCATGCATGAACTAGCATGGGCAGCAAATTCTGCGTTTTGTACTTAAACTTACGAATTTGCTGATGTGGACGATAACTCGATCGAAACTTGCAGTTGTGCACAGGGACTGATCTCATCCCATTTGGTGCGCACTTTGGCCTCTGCAATATTGCCAACTCAGCACTACGTCATGGCAAACAACAGGTGATGTCTTCTGAGCCTGAGAGAAGTCGCAGAGCCTCTCTGAAGCGGGGAAATGTCATCAGCCCCGACCCAGCAAGGTACGTGGCCGCCATTTTCCCCTGTTGCACGACATCATCCACTATCTAGAAGGATGTGTAGAGTGTGTCTATGGACAAGCTTCTTGTTAGACAGCCATTACTGTTGTTATGTGCAGTGCATTTTCTCCTGCAGTGATCAGAGTGTGGTGCAGAATGTCATCGGCTTCCTACAGGACTATGTGCCCCAGGTCAGCTCATGGAGGCAGGGAGAGATGGCTTGCCAGATTACACCCTCCTGGTCCCCCTTCTCTTTGAACTTTTATTGTAGTGGCACACAAGCAGCTGTTTCTACACTCGAATGCTAATTAGAGGCGTTAATTCCTGCAAAGTGCCTTGTCAACACCAGATAGCTAGGCCTAACCATAATACACCAGAACCAGACCACGACCTTGCAACCCTGCATGATGGGTATATATTACCAGTGTAACCGTCACCAGACCTTTCCTATCTCTGCAAAGGGGCATAACGTGTCCTAGCTACAACATGACATTCAGAGGCTTTTTTGGTGTTTACAACATGCGCATCAGTAAATATAAAATATGCCGGACATTACTGCATGTGAATGGAATTTGTGTGTGGCCCATGAACATGGCCACACAAATTAAGACTGTTAGAAATTAGAGCTGCCATTATTGACTCTAGCCCCATTCCCAGGCTCTGTGACTGGGAATGAGGTTATGCCAGGCCATGAGCTGTTTCACAGCAACTTCTTCCCTTTAATATCAATGTGTGTAGGCAGTGTCAACCCAGAAAGACGAGAGGAGGGAGACAAGGGGGAGAGTGGTGTGGGCCACATTCGAAACAGGAGATGCCAATGGTATGTTTTCTCATCTCATCTCTGTCCCTATATAGCTACTGGCAGTAGCCAGCCCTCATGCTTTATTTCCGAGAGTTTCATGCAGACCTTTCAATGGAGCACCATTCCCGGGTGGGGGAGGGGGCTGTACTCCCTTTGCTCCTGGTCCTTGGCTTTGCCAATGGGTACTCCATCTGGCAGATCTTGGTAAGAGACCACTCGCTAGTAGATTAGCCTTCTTCCCTTTTCTTTCCTTCATTGAGAGGCATATTAAATGACGTCAGGTAGACATTGGGGGAGGGGGGTAGAGGGAGACCAAGCCAGACCCCTCCAGAAAAGTGAGGGTGAGAGATGGTCTGGCTTGATGGACTAAGAGAGACTTATATTAGCCACAAATAGTTAAATTGGGAGTACACTAGTTCCACACTTATGTTCAAGCACTCCACTGCAAATTGAAGGCAATTAAAACATGGGACGCCTGGGAATTAGGCTACTGCAAATGTGTATTTGCATATTTTTTAACATTGTGGTGCTGTTTTAAGTAAGTACCCTTTTATCTATTGTGTGCACACACATGTATAGCCAGGAGGTGACGCCCATGAGGTGTACTCGGCCTATGGTGAGGGGGAGACGGCCCGGGTGGTGAGACTGCTGAAGACTCCCGAGAGCTGCAGTGGGGTGGGACCAGATAAGTTTGCCCACCAGCGACCTATCATTGCAGTTGTAAGGAAAGGAAGGTATGGGCAGAAATAGTGACCTTTGACCTCTATGTATAGTGGAACCAACCCCCTGAATGAGATAGCCCCTTTAATTAGGACACTAATTTTTGTCCTAAAAGTGTCTGAGATGGAGAGGCTTCGCTAGATTACCTTTGGGGAGTAATTTTATGACCTTTGTGACCTTTGTGTGCTTTAAGGACCAGCCTGACAGGTGGGACAGTGGCATACTCTTCTCTATACCTGCTGTCTTTGCGTGGAGGGAGAGGGGAGGAGAAAGGGGACAACCTGGTACGGAGGTTTTTCTTCAAGACCAAACCCGTCGTGAATGTGAAGTGTAACAGAAGGTAAACTGTCTTTTCAGTTAGATGCTCTAGGGCAAGTATGCCACTAATCGTAATGGCTTTTTGCCAGAGAGTTGTAATGGCATATTAAGTGTTAAGCTAGAAATGGCGCAATGTACTAGCCTCATTCCTGGGCTTTTCCTCCGCTTTTGTCCTGTCTTTTAAACATTATGCAACAAAAGGTGAGGAGGAGCCTGCAAACAAGACTGATGTCATGCTAAAAGTCGTGGTAGTGTAATCTTACGCTAGAAGCATCACACTAGCCTCTTTTCCAAGCCTTCCCCACTTCCAATTTTGGTTAACTGGAGGTGGGGAAAGCTAGTGTATGCTAGAGATTGCAGCTGTCTTATTGCTCCATCTCTCCCCCTCAGGGTGGTGGTGGTGGTGTTTCAGAAGAGGATCCTGGTACTTGACGCTGGCACATATGACAACCGATTTATCATGAAGAGTATGTCAGTCACACGACCACCTTCTTCTCTCTCACTGGGAAATATTTAGTACCACCTGTGCGGTAAATATAGAGGATCATGAGGGCTGGTGGGTTGTCCAGTGGTTGTAGCTCGGTGGTAGAGCACTGGCAGCTCAAGCCAGGAGCTCTGGGTTTGATTCCCGGCAACTGCCAGCTTTGCACTTTCCTCGATTGTTGCATTACAGTATTGTACCCACATGTATTTCCACTTGGAGCCTGGGTGAGTATAAGACTGTTTGCTATGCTCATCAGTTGACCCTGTCTGTCTGTCTGTCTGTCTGTCTGTCTGTCTGTCTGTCTGTCCCACAGATAACTACCCTTCTCTGGAGTACCCCTGCAACCCTGTGGCACTCGGCACAAGATGGCTGGCTTTCTCAGAGACAAAGGTAAGATTTAGCCTTGTCTCCAGGCTCCGCCCAGCTTCACTTACAGTACTTTTTGTTCACACATGGGGAGGGCCTGGGAATGAGGCTAGGTGAGAAGATTAATTAGAGAATTATCAGGGTTTTGTTGTGTTTATTTAGTGGCACCTTATGGTTGGCTAGTAGTTTTGTTTCTGTACCAACCAGCTTTTTGTTACTAGCTAGGTAGCTGAGAATGACGGTATAAACATACCTAGTCCTCTCTCACGGCTGGCTATTAGAACTGCTATGTGCACCTTCATGCAGCTGTGCTTAAAGCACCAAAGTGTGGGGGGACTGTCGGAGAGTGCCCCTCCCTCCATGGCCACCACCGTGCTGATGAATGTCAAGAAGGGCCTCTCGGCACTGAGTGAGTTTGTTGGAGCCGTCAGCTAACAAGTATGGACCACCGAGGTAGTTAATTTGTCCCTCCCCTCCTTCTCCTCCCTCCCAGCTGAGACCATCTCTGGTTTGACTGGGAAGACTGCACAATCCCCTGTAGAGAGTGCCGAGATAACCCAGCAGGTGTGTGTGTGTGTGTGTGTGTGTGTGTGTGTGTGTGTGTGTGTGTGTGTGTGTGTGTGTGTGTGTGTGTGTGTGTGTGTGTGTGTGTGTGTGTGTGTGTGTGTGTGTGTGTGTGTGTGTGTGTGTGTGTGTGTGTGTGTGTGCGTGCGTGCGCGTGCGTGCGTGCGTGCGTGCGTGCGTGCGCGTGCGTGTGTGCGTGCGTGTGTGCGTGTGCGTGCGTGTGTCTGTGGGTGTGCTAAACTGCAACACACTATTACTGTAACACTACATACTCATCTCTGTCCTCTTCATCTACGTCACTAAGTATGTTCATGCACTCATCTCATCTTCCTCTCTCCCCAGCAGTCTGAGACTGTGACTGCAAACATTGTGTCCATCATTGACACCAACCAGACTCACGCTGAAGAGGTACAGTAGGAGGGAGGGAGGGAGGGAGGGAGGGAGAGAGGGAGGGAGGGAGGGAGGGAGGGAGGGAGGGAGGGAGGGAGGGAGGGAGGGAGGGAGGGAGGGAGGGAGGGAGGGAGGGAGGGAGGGAGGGGGGGAGGGAGGATGGATGGATGGATGGATGGATGGATGGATGGATGGATGGATGGATGGATGGATGGATGGATGGGAGGGAGGATGGGATGGATGGAGGGTGGGAGGGAGGATGGGAGGGAGGATGGGATGGATGGAGGGAGGGAGGGAGGATGGGAGGGAGGATGGGATGGATGGAGGGAGGGAGGGAGGGAGGAGAGGAGGGAGGTATGGAGGGATGTCTGGTCATGTTTTGATTTCTTCCTCCTCCCCTTTGTATTTCCCCCTCCCTCCCTCCCTCACAGGTGAAGCTGCAAGACCTCGGAAGAGACTCGGGTGTGATTGCACACTTTGTGGCCCACATGGGTCCCAATGCCCACATTGCTGCTCTTGCCTTCAACCCAAGGTACAGTGTAGGCACCACATGGATACCTGCCTCCTGGCTATTTTTCTTGCGATTGTGGCTTCCGTCTCTTGGTCACCCCAGTACAGCTAGCATTGCCCTATGTGGGTGCCTTTTAATAAGTACGTAGGTTTGCCTTCTGGCAGAAAGATTGATTGGTCGTACAATATCACATGACACACGTGCACACACACATACAGTGGCACCCTGCTCCTCTCAGCCAGCAAAGAAGGTCACATCTTCCATGTGTTCCGAGTGCTCCCCCATCCCTGGCTCTCCTCCGAGACTGCAGTACACCATCTCTACACCCTCTACAGAGGTGCCACCAGTGCAGTGGTAAGAATACATGCAGTGTTAAAAATATGCATGATGTTATTGTGATGTCATGTGATCCCATTGAGATTTCAGGTGAAGTCATTGAGATTTCATGTGAAGTCATTGGATGTTATGTGATGTCATTATGATGTCATGTGATATCATTATGATGTCATTATGATGTCATGTGATATCATTATGATGTCATTATGTCATTATGATGTCATGTGATGTCATTATGATGTTATGTGATGTCATTATGATGTCATGTGATATCATTATGATGTCATTATGTGTCATGTGAGAGCCAATATTATTTGCTTTTTGTGTGAAATGATTATACATAACTGCTAATCACCAGCTTCCAAGCTCCTCTGGTAATGCTATTTGCTCTTTCATCATCTAATGTAAGATCTTTTCTCTGCAGGTCCAGGACGTGTGTTTTAGCAATGATAGTAGGTGGGTGGCTGTCAGCACGCTCAATGGCACAACCCATGTCTTCCCCATCACCCCCTATGGAGGTGACATCACAGTGCGTACACACACCTCCAGCCGAGTGGTGAACCAGCTGTCCCGATTCCATACCAGTGCTGGAATTGAAGCCTTCCCTTCCACCTCTTCTTCCTCCTCTTCTTCTCATTCTTCACGTTCCACAGCCAGCGGTGTTAAGGGGTCCTCACAAGGCCAGTCGCAGTCCCCACCAAGAGAAACAAAAGATGTATCAACATCATCATCATTTATAAATTACGGCGCTGCTGCCACTCATAGTTGGAGCAATCCCAGAGACCTCCCCCTCCCCTCACCCATCACTGTCTCTGCTCTGCAGCAGATCAAGCAGCCATACCTTGCCACCACAGGTTGGTACACAGGGTATGTGAGGGTGGCTTGTTTTTGGAACACTTTGTTTCCTCGCCCTCTTCGCTCCCTCCTATCTACTACCTTCCTCTCCCTTCCTGCTCTCCTCCCCCTCTCCTCCCCCTCTCCTCCCCTTCTCCTTCCTAGCTTGCAGTATACTGCAAGCTAGGAAGTTGGGGGCATGACTGGCTGGGAACCAGGCTAGTGTGTGTCAACTGTCTCACTGCAAACTTTCTACTTACTTTCTCATGAAGCAGATCCTTCCAACAAGCCCTCCGGTGCCCCCTCCTCCTCTTCCTCCACCCCCTCCTCCTCCTCCAACTCCAGAGGGAATTCCAGTGAGCTGTTTGCCTCTCTTGCTGGGCCAGATGCCATCTGTGTGAGGGCCGGCTTTGCTTCCCCCTCACCCAGCAGTGACAAGCCAGCTGCGGGATGGGGAAGAACAGGTAGGTGGAGAGGAGTGGGGGTAGTCTTGTCCTCAGACTACATGTGCTGTGCTCAAAAAATGGGGTCTGGACACTTTCAACTTGGCCATCAGTAATTGTAGTTGTTAATTGCAAGCTTATCACATTATCAGTACAAGCATGGCACCCACAAACTTGCAAGCTGGCCATCTATGATGACGTGATCTGATTGATGCCAACAACATGCCAGGCCTAGCCTCGTTCCCAGGCCCTTGCCCAGTTTCCCCGTCGCTTGCAGTACGGTAAAGCTGGGCGAGGGCCTGGGAACGAGGCTATGCCAGGCCCCAGTTTTCCTAGTGAAAGTGTCCAGGAAAGAGATTTCTCTGCTACCAGCTACATGTATAACATAGGTTTATTTGCTTGTGGTACTAAAATTATATTCTCCTTCTTTCCCTCCTCTGCTCTCCCTCTCTCTTCTCTCTACTACAGACTCATCAGAGCATAGAGCCTCCTATTCTCTCTACGTCGTTGGCAGCAATGGCATCCTCACGGAGCACAACTTACAACCTCAGAAGATCTCTGGCACTCCTGAGGGGGAGGACGCCCCCATTGAACTTGCCCACACCTTGAAACTATGCTGGAAACTGCTGAGGTTGGATGTCCTGTGCAGTGGGTGACTCAACATAGCACCTTTGACATAGAAATATTATTGTTAATTGACATACATTGATAGTGAGCGTTGGTCAGCCTGTGTTTATCACAACTCCAACATTATGTTGTCATACACACATGCACACACACACACACATGCACACTTTCCTCACACACACACACACACACACATGCATCCCCCCTCACACACATGTGTACACCCCCCTCACACACACACATGTACACACACACCACCACCACCAGCAAACCTCAGATTGGTACGATGCAACTCCCCCTTCCTACTGACAACCCTCTCATCACCACCAACGATGAATACAATAACTTCCTCAAGAAGTCCAGTAAGTTGTGTAACCATAGTAACTAAATACAATCACTGCTCTAAACACATGACTTTTTCTACTGATTTCCGTCTGATGTTATGAGGTAAATAAAGGGTAGTGAAAAGCAACCACTGGGGAAACAAACCCAGGACCCCTTGAGTTGTCAATGGTTGACCGCTGAGCTTACAACCAGTAGCCCTCACAATCCTTGAGGTTCAATTCCCAGCAACTGCCGGCTTTTCACTTTCTCGTTCACCTTGTAACATCAAGAATGTCTTTATTACCAGCTGAGGTAAGATGTTGAAAAGCTGTATTTATGTCATTCCTCAGAAGACAGCAGCAAAAGGCCACCTGCGGGTCCCAAGACAGATGGAGAGTGGCTTGCTCAAGTTGAGATTCTCACACATGCTCCACCAAGCAGGCGGCTATGGATGGGCCCACAGTTCTCCTTCAAGGCTTACCAATCTCTCTCCTCCTCCTCCACCACCGCAACCTCTGCCAGTGTACTAAAGACTCCTAGTCCGCCTAACACTGTCATCTCCTACTCCAGTAGCTTGAACTCAACTAATGTCCCAGTCGGAAGTGGAGAATTAAGTAGTCAAGGGGAGACAATACCAGGTCTGTCGGGTCCAATTATGAGTGCAGAGGGTGCGAGGAGTAGTCGTCAGAGTGACTACAATGAGGAGAAACTGGTTACTCCAAGTGTGGAGAGTGCTATGCTGTGCCCAACACAAGAAAACCCCTTGGCTGACCTGCTGGAGCCGACAGAACTGACCCTCAAGACAATCGACACCAGTCCCCTTCCCATGCCCACAGTGTACGACAGTGGTGGGGAGGGGGGTGAGTTATCAGGCCCAGCCAGCTTGGAAAAAGGTTGGTAGTAAGATATTGAGTACACAGAGATGTTTGTTTGTGTGTAAAGCATGCGTTAGGTTAAGATAACGAGCTCTGAGCTATACATGACAGCGTTTTCCATGTGAGCTGATGTGCATTTAAGCCTACTCTTGACGTCACGTGTGACGAAATGCATCACCCAGCATACACCTGCTGGCTACAGCCCCTCCCTAGCCTCATTCCCAGGCTCCTCCTCAGTTTAATGAGCGGCCGGGGGAGGGGTCTGGGAATGAGGCTAAATTTTCCTACATTTTGTGACAGGGAAGAAGGCTATTACGTTGCCGTGGGAGTGGAACAATAACACCTTCCATTTTTGCATCCTCATATTCAGGCATGGTGGAGGTGTTTGGTTCCTGGAACAAGGTAGCCCCTCAACTGGGCATGGCATTTGATGTGGAAAAGCAGCTGGAGGAGGCCATGAGAGAACATGAACCATTCTCTAGCGTGACTGTTGTCTCTACTGGTAACACAACCAAGACCGGGTTTCACCCGCTGGACGGAAGCCAATAGCAGTGAATAAAATGTGTACAGTCATGTTTTTTTTGTAGAATGTTCTAATTATTGGAAGAAGATAGAAATATTGAAACGTAATCTTTAGACATAACGTGCATGGTTTGGTACCATTGAAGTGCTGCTGTGCTGTCGTGATAAGTTTCTTGCTGTTTCACTCAGAACTAGCCACCATGCATGGAATTGCTTGGTTGGTTGGGTGAACCTCCTGTTTCTGTGGAAGAGCTTTCCGAACCTTCCCCCCCTCCGGCCTTTCTGAGCCTCCGTAGGACCAAGCCAGCTAAGGAGGGGGGCACTTCCACGCATCTACTCACCCCTTTCGAATCTCACATGAAGGATATGATCATTCGCCTCTACAGTGACCAAGGAGATAAGCTTAGCCAAGGTAACGATAACATAGTCTCAGAAACCAGCACTCCAGTTGCATACAGTGAGAGAGATAGTGAAACTGAACAGTTGGATTACATCCAAGAAGATATTGACAGTGCAAACAGTACATCTAATTCACAGGTTGTGGCTCAGCCAGCAAAAATACCAATACACATCTTGAGAGCAGAGACGGAACAGGATTCTAGTTTTTATCCAGGTCAGTTCTCAAGACCCAAGTCCTCCTCCTCAAACTCGGGACCATTTGAGTCTGAAAGATTGCCATTTGATTGTGAACTATCCAAGATGGCAGACACTGGTACTACTACACCACTCAGTTCAATCAGTGAAGGTCTCCCAGTGCTTTCTTTGTTTTCGGCCAGTGATAGGGAAGTGGATTTTTCTGACCCCCTAATGCCGCCCTCAGTCCCCCCTGTGGGAGGACTACCGTACACTTTGCCCAGGGGTATCCCTGACAAATCAGATGGTGGGGAGCAAAACAGGCCCACAGCCTTGAGGAATCCTATGCGATCTGCCCCAAAAGAATTCTCATCATCGTTAGGTGCCAATCCAGCTTCGAGCCTCACCTCTTCACTGCCATTCCTGCATAGTCTCTCAGATTCTGCTTTTAGCCCTAACACGCCTCAGTCTCTCTCGGGTAGCAGTAAACCCCGTTCTCAAGTGACTGAAAGTTTTGGAATTCAACCTCACATGCTGCCATCCACCCTACCACATTCAAGGCCTCCCCATTTCTCTCCTGTGACCAGCATGCCACACACCTTAAATGCTGGCTCTAACAAGACAACAGGGGGCACTATCCAAGCATCTACCACAAGAGGAGATTCACCAAAAGCCTCTAATTTCACTTCTTTGGCACACACCACTCCACCTGGTGTTAGCCAGCCAGCTCTGCCTATGGCTGTGACTGAGACCCAAGGTTCTACCAGCTCCCATACAACTAGAGTACCGCAAAGTCCAGTTTCAAATCCGAGTACTTCTCCTAGACTTACCTCAAAGCAACCATTTTTGCCCAAGAGTCCAGGCTCAGATATTGAGTCTCAGACTGAAGAAATCAGACCAGGAATCAGGAAGGAAGCTGTGCTAAATCAGAAGCCAGAAGAAGATGCATTCCATTTGTTTACCCGGAAACCAGAACTAGACATCACAGGTTCTTTCACAGACCACACAGATGGCTTTAGTAACCACACCTTTCCATTGACTAATGATGAGCCTCCAACACAGGCGGTGGTACCCCATGATTCACAGTCACATGAGGAAGCACTTTCAATGTCCAAACTTGAGGACATTGAAACTGCCTCTGCTGTCTCCGTTCAGCAGCTTTTGGAGTCCCTGCACCCGAGTGAGCCTCCAGATTTTCAGAGTATTGCTGATAACACTGGCTCTGGTACCTTCCCCCTCCCTGCTCCTAGCCAGCCAAGAGACCGACTAGACAGTGATAGAACCCCAACTCCAACTGGAAATGTCCATAGGAGCTTCCCTACCACCCCCGCCTCCCCTTCTAAGTACCTCACCCCTACAAAATATGGACCTACTTTTCAGCCACAGAAGAGGTATGCTGAGCTCCCCACTTCAGCAAAAATACCTTCGCACATCCAGCCCTCTCCAAAACCAGAAAAGAAATTGCCATTTTCTCCTCTTCCTTGGCATGGCTCAGCAGAGTCACCTGGCCGTTTTCAAGCATCTCCTTTTACTACCATTCCTCTGAGTGCAGAAAGCCTTGCTACTGCACGTGTCAAGCCTACAGACTCTACCCATGATGATTCTGACTCATTAGAGCAACAGCTTACTGAAGCTTTACAAGCCAAAGCAAATCTAGAAGGCCAGCTGGAGAGCATTGTGGAGGAATGCAAGGCTACACTGAAGGACAGGGCAGAATTGCAATCTAAGCTGGCAAGAGCTGAAGCTGAGCTAGCTACAGCCATGGAGAAAGAAAGAAGCAGGCCAAAGCCAAAGTTGGTAGAGGGAGCAGTAGACATGGGGAGAGAAGTTGAACAGCTGAGAGCTGATCTGAAGGAAACTCGAAGTGCACTTGAGCAGGAGCAGAGGGCAGCAGCAGCTTTGAAGAATGAAGTTGCAAAAGAAAGGCAGCAAACAAGAAAACTGCGAAATGATTTAGCAGAGACACAGGAGTCTTTGAAGGAGCAAGAAGGGGCAGCTGGTGACTTGCAGGAGAAATTATGCTCACTGCAGGCAAATGTTGGTCAGCAAGGAGAAGAAAGCCAAGAGTTAGGGTGTAAACTCTCCTCTCTGCAAGCTAGCTATGAAGCCTTGGAAGGTACGAAAGCTTGGCTGCATGACCAACTGCAGGATGCTCTCAAAACAAATCTAAATCAACAGGAGGAGTTACGGGAGTCAAAGGCAACTGCAATTGCACAGAGCATCAAGATGGACCAGTTAATGAAAGAGAACACAGCATTCCAGCAGCAAATAGGGGATTTGCAGAAGGGGGTTCTGCAGGACAAGGCTAGACTTGTGAGTGAACTTGAAGTGATAGAAGCTGATGCGCTCTCGAGGGAAGACCTCTGTGCTCAACTTGTAGCTGAGCGGGCACAGATGGAGGACCTAGTGAGAATGAAGGGAGATGACCTGGAGAAGCTTGGGTCAGATCTGGCTAGGATACAGGTTGAAAGAGACGAATTGCAACAAGAACTAGACAAGACAAATGAAGAAAATGAAACTCTTGTTCAGCAGGCCCGGAGTTTGGAGCGTGAGAAGAAAGCTCTGAAGGACAAACTACGTTTCACAGAACAGCAGCTGGGTGCTCAAAGTTCAGACCTGGGTGAGCTGGAGAAGTTGAAGTCCACCCTCCAACAGAGGCTGAAGGAATCAGAAGCAGCGCTTGTTGGCAAGGAGGGCACCATGCAAGGGCTGAAGGATGCAAAGGACATTCTCAAACATGAACTGGGGATGGTGAAACAGGCAAGAGATACAGCAGAGAGAGAGCTGAATGATGCCAAGAAGGAGATAGCTGAGCTGGAAGCAGACTTGAAGACTGCTCTTGACGCAAACCGAGACAAAGATGTCAAGATGAAAGGTGTGATACAAGCACAGCAAGCCAGTGTTGCAGAGAAGGAGTTGATGCAAGCACAGTTGCTGAACACCGAGAAAGAATTGGCACAGAAATCAGGTGAGCTGAGTTCTCTCGAATTTCAGTCACAAGATTTGATGACACAGTTCAAGTCGTTGGAAGACCAATTTCAGTTGATTGCAGGTGATAGTGAGTCTAAACATGACAATGTAGCAGAGAAAGACCGTGTTATATCTCAACTGGCTGCAGAGAAAGAGAGAATGCAACAGGAGGTGGGCAGTGTGAAAGCGGAAAATGAGCACCTCCAGAACAAACTTGCACAACTTCAGCAGAAGGCAGCTCGCATGGAGGGAGAGCTGGAGGTAACTTCAACTAGTAGCTTGGAAGAGTTCCAGAAGGCACTTAGAGATAAGGCCCAACTGCAGTCAGATTTGAACTCATTGAAACTTGGCCACCAAGAAGAGATGATAAAAGCTCAGGCAAAGATAGGACGCACAGAGTCTGATCTGAAAGCTGCAAAGAAAGAGGCTGCAAGAGCAGAAAGAGAGTGGCAGAAAGCCCTGGTTGCTCAAGATGAGAAACTTAGAGAAGTTACAGAGGCACAATCACAGGCTGAGTCTCTCCTTGAGGAGGCCAATAGTGAGCTTGAGCGTGCTATCAGTGAGAAAGAGACTGTGGAAGGCATGTTGAAGGTGTGTGAAGATCAAATTCAGAAGTTGGAATCCAGAAATGAGCATCTTGCTAAACAGAACCAGGAGCTAGTTGGGCAGCTGCAGGAAGAAGCTGCACAGAAGTCAGATATTGAGAGAGCTAGCAGCATGGTGGCAATGAACCTCAAACAGAATGCCGAAGAAAGGGAGAGAAAACTTCAGGAGGAACTTAGGGAGCTGTCTCTTGAAGTTGAGAGGCTACGGGGGAGGCTGGCAGGCATTAACACCACCCAGGTTGCCATGAGAGACCATGCTGGGGTACTTGAAACCACCCTTGCCAAGAGAGAGTCATCGCTGGTCAAACTGTCAGCACAGGCACATAAGGTTTTGGAGGAAAAGGAGATGGAAGACCAAGCATTTAGGGACGAGATATCTAGTCTTGAGCAACAATTGGTAGAGTCACAGAGAGAGCTTGGAAGCTTAAGGGAGGAGGTACTGGATGAGAAAAAGCGAGCCGGTGAATTGGAGCATGAGCTATCGCAACGTGACTCTGAACTAGCCACATTGAGGCTGAAATTTGCTAAGAGTGGGCATGACATTCCTACTCTTGAGGGTAAGTTAGCCAAGCTCTCCCAGACCAAAGAACAGCTGCAGTATGAATTAGGAGACCTAAAATCCCAGCTTGTTGTTGCAAGAACGTCTGCAGAGAGTGCCCAGCGGGATTTATCTGACAGGAACTCTCAGATTGAAATCCTTCAACAGGAGCTCAAGGTGGCCATTCTAAAGGGGAGGCAGGCTGGGGAAGAAGTGAGGCAGCTACAGGAGCAATTGAGGGTGGCAGAAGAACGGCACACAGTCGAAGTTGAAAGCCTCCAGCGGGCCCTGAGTGAAGTGACAGTGGCAGCAAGAGAGAGCAGTGCAGTGGATGCAGGGGGTCTCGGGCCACCTCCGTTTGATGCTAGTCTTTCCAGCATTGGAGCAGATGAAACTGATAAACCAATGGCACAGCTTTCAACGCTAGGTTTGTTTCTGTGTAATTAATCCTCTCCACACTTTACACACACACACACACACACCTTCACACTTTCACTGCATCCATTTCACATCCCTCTCATACCCACACACCCTTGCATCCACACATCTCCACACTTTAAACTCCCTCACAGAAGGGTCCACCAGCTCTCATGGCAGTACAACAGGAAGAGCGGAAGTGAGCAACATGGAGGACTCACCAAGAAGTGAAGTTGAGAAGGTACGTACACCATTTCTGCATACTCTGTAACATGGTAGAAAATTGTGGTGTATATAGATGGGGAAATCTACCCTAATCAATTTTAAATTTTGTGGCCTGGCATAAAGTTCACTGTTACTACTGAGTAACTGGTTTAATTCCTGGCTCTTAATTTCTGTTTTGTAATTACCTATCATTTGCTCTGTGTACATGTTCCTGTTGCCTTATCCTTTATTTTTTGGAAGACTGTCTTACTAGCCCATGTGTGCTAATAGTCTCTCCATATGCCTTGGCATTAAACATGTTTAAAGAAAAAAAAAAAAGTTTACAGTGATACCATGTAGTACAGTGGTGAGTCGAACCAAGCAGAAGGGTTGGACAAATGCAGAGTAGCTAGTCTGGCGTGAAGGAGCATGGAAAAATATCAAGCTGTGGAAAAAGGGAGTTGTACAGCTCATCTTGTGTCTATGGCAGCTGCGTCAGATGTACTGCTTTTACCTTCTCTCTCCCTGACACCATAGCCCTCTCCCTGACACCCTGACACCATAGCCCTCTACCTGACACCATAGCCCTCTCCCTGACACCATAGCCCTCTACCTGACACCATAGCCCTCTCCCTGACACCATTGCCCTCTACCTGACACCATAGCCCTCTCCCTCTCATTGATACACACTGATGCTATATCTAATTAATCTTCATTCTTACCTAATTAGCAGTAATTAGCATGTGTACGTGGTGTACAAAACTGTCAGTTTTACAAGAACTACAAGCAAAACCCATAATAGTTTCGTTTCAGTTCTCAGTATAAAAGCAGCAGCCTGAGAGAGCTGAATTATCGCTTCTCGGCCTCTTGGCTAAGATCAAGATGGAGGATCTGGTTGTTCCCGACGAGGTGAAGTGCCAGCTACGACGACTACCAGCGAAATCTGCGCCGGGTCCAGATAAGATCAGCTATGCAGTGTGGAAATGGCTGGACTGGGAAGGAAAGCTATTGGCACAGATCTTTGAAATCTGCCGCAGGAACAAAAAGATCCCCTCAGCCTGGAAATCGTGTTCCACTATCCTCATCCACAAGAAGGGAGAGGAAACTGCTGTCACAAACTGGAGACCAATCAGCCTACAAAACACCTTGTATAAGGTGTACGCCGCTCTCATCGCCCGCCGCCTCGCATCATGGGCACTGAATGCTGAAGCCATCAGCCCATCCCAAAAAGGCTTCCTACCCTTTGAAGGCTGCCTCGAACACACCTTCCTTCTCCAGTCTGCCATGACCGATGCACGTCGCTCCAGTCGAAACCTCTCTATTGTCTGGCTGGACCTGAAAGATGCTTTTGGCTCGGTCCCACACCCCATCCTCCTCAACCTACTTGAGCGTGCAGGCCTAACAGGGTCTACCATCAACATCATTGACAACATCTACACTGCATCCAGCTGCTGCCTTCGGGTTGGCAACACCACCAGCAACCCCATTGCACTAGGGAAAGGCGTCAAGCAAGGATGTCCATTAAGCCCCATCCTTTTCAATTTCGTCATTGAAGGTATCCTGCGCGGAATAGAATCCCTAAACCATGGATATACTATGGGGGAAACCACCCTAAACTCTTTGGCCTACGCAGATGATCTCTGCCTTCTCTGCGAGGACAAGGCCAGACTCACCCCAGTCCTGGAAAGGGTACACGCCTTCGCACAGTGGGCCAAAATCACTTTCAACATTGCTAAATGCGGCTCTCTAACGATGATGAATCAAAATCCCAAAAAGTATGTCGACCCCTTCGAGCCAATCTTAGGCTCCAGCCCCATCCCAGCCCTAAAGTGGGAGGACAGGTATCAATACCTGGGTTGTGAGCTTGGAGCCAACCCGAAGGCAGCCCTGAAAGAGTCAAAGCGCCTCTTCCTGGAACAATCAACTGCCATCTGCCAATCACTACTCACGGATTGGCAGAAAATTGATGCCATCAAGAGGTTTACCAAACCACAACTAGACTACAAACTGCGGACCCTCCTCCCCAGCAGATCGTGGGCAAAGGATGTGGACCGCTCCCTCCGCTCTGCCCTCAAGAAGGGACTTCGCCTCCCAGGCCGTACCATCAACGACTTCTTATACTGCCATCAAGACGTCGGAGGACTAGGTGTCCCCTCAATCGAAGACGAGATGGATATCGCCCTAGTCTCACAGGCCTTCAAATTCTTAGCAAACGAGAAAGACCCACGGGTCTCCACTGTGGCCCGCCACCAACTCACAGAGGTGATGTGCAAACGATCACAAGCTACTGATTGCTCAGCTGATAGCCTTAGTACCTTCTTGAACACGCCTGCCCCTAATGGAGAAGGCTCAAGAGGTGACGTGCGCAGCCTCTGGAGTTTGGTTCGCAAATCTCTTCACAACACACACTCCAAAATTCTTCTAGGTGAAGACGGCACGGAGACCAAGATCAGCATCACCGAGTGCACAGGTGGCTGGAGTCAGAGAAAGGCCATCACTAAAGCTCTACGAGAGGAATGTCAACAAAACCGCCTCTCTAAGCTCCTTGAAGCCAAGGACCAAGGCCGCTCCTTCTCCTCTGTCTCCAGACACTCTGCCAGCAACTACTGGGTCAAATCTGGTCACTACGTCACCTTCTCCCAGTACCGGTTTGCCCACAAAGCCCGCCTCAACCTCCTCCCAGTGAGGACTGTCCAGAAGCGCATCAACCCAACATGCACCACCACCACCTGCAGGACCTGTCACAGGATGCCTGAGACTCTAGGCCACGTCCTCAATCACTGTCTCCCCAGCATGGGCCTCATCCGCCAAAGACATAACGACATCCTGCAGCGCCTGGTCAAGGCTGTCCCCGACACACTTGGCAACAAGTTCGTTGAACAAGAAATCCCTGGTGACCCAGAGAGGAACAAGCCGGACCTTGTCATCATTTCCCCCGACAACCAGACAGCCACCATAGTTGACGTCACCGTACCCTTCGAGGGAGAAGAGGATAGCCTCACCAAAGCCAGAGAATCAAAGGAAGACAAATACTCCTCTCTCAGATCCTGGTTGCTAGCTGAAAAAGGCTACCAAGAGGTCACGGTTGATGCTTTTGTGGTGGGGAGCCTTGGAAGTTGGGATCCAGCAAATGAGGCAGTTCTCAAGCAGCTCCAGATTCACCCGATGTACGCCAAGCTCTTCCGTAAGCTGTGCTGTATATCCGCCATCCAGGGGAGTTTCAACATATGGCGCTCCACTCATACACGCCAACGAAACCAACCTACCTGACGTCACCAACCTCAAGTTCTCCCAAGTGCTTTTAAGCACTATGTCTTTCTGTCTGTCTGAATGTTATTGTGCGTCAAACAAACTGGGTATGTTCAGTCCGTCTGAATGTTATTGTGCGTCAAACAAACTGGGTATGTTCAGTCTGTCTGAATGTTATTGTGCGTTAAACAAACGGAGTATGTTTCAATCTGTCCGGCTCATCCGCCTATCCCTGGTAGCACCATACTGTGCTCACCAGCTCTTGTCTTTTCAGCACTACTGCTGCTTTGACTTTACCTCACATACAATTCCCACCCTCACATGCACCCCAAACCCAACCAGCTTAGGCTGAGGGGCCCAGCTGCGAAGCTGGACCTGGCAATACTGCCTGGTTCTGGCCCTGTCACATACACAAGACTGTGTTTGTGAATAACTGGAAACTGTTCTTACGAGCGTAATGTCTCGTATGGGGCCACGTGCCCCTGACATTACTTCAATTTTTGTCAAGAGGGACAAGGAGTGAAGCTTGCTTCGCCTGTCCCACGGGTTGCCCCAGTATTGCAGTACAGCTGGAAGCAGCCCATCCCCCATGGGGGGAATACAATTCAGAAACAAAACAGTTATTAGAGCTTTTCACATGTATGTTAACAGCGTCAAGTTTTTTTAAGGGTAGGATAGGCGGTGTAGCAATGTAGTAGCAATATCAGTAAACTTTAATTTACTCCCTTTCTGTCATCTCCCTCTTTTTCTCCCCTTTCCTTTTCTTTTCCTCCTTCTCCTCTCCTCCTCCCCAGGTGGAGAAGTTGAATGACACTCTACGTGAGAGCAGCCGCCAGACGATCAGCCAGCTGCTTGGCTACAACTCTCTCTACCGTGCTCACCTGAAGGAGATGGGCCCACGTCTAGAGCAGGCACGCAGGCAGGGTCAGGAGGTGGCTGAGCTAAAGAGATCAGGAGAAATCAGTGTGCTTAGAGAGGAGCTAGGCTCCAAGTCAAGGTGAGCTTGTGCTCTTCTGGTGATGTCACAAAATGTCACATGACCTCTTGTGATGCACATAATGTCATGTGATGTCACATGATCTCTTGTGATTCACATGTCATGTGATGTCACATGATCTCTTGTGATGCACATGATCTCTTGTGATGTCACATGATCTCTTGTGATGTCACATAATGTGATGTCACATGATCTCTTGTGATGCACATAATGTCATGTGATGTCACTTGGTGTCACATTATCTGTGTCACACGAGCCATAGGAGGTTTGAGAGGTTCAGTTGGTCTTGTACAGCTAGACCCTGAGAGTCTGGCCCCACGAGACTAACAGATATGTAGTCATGACTTCACACATACTGCTTCTTCATCATCTAACAGGACAATCACTGGTCTTCAATCTTGCCTCCTCTCTCTCAAGTGAGTTGCACACACATGGCATACCTGGCATGGTCCAGTGTCTTTTTTCTCCTCTTCCTCCTCCCCTTCCTCCTCCCCACTCCTTTCCATCTTCTTGCTCCCTGCTTCTCCTCATCTTCCTCCTCCTTCCCCTCCTTCCTGCTTCTCTCCGTCTCTATCTTCCTCTTCTTTCTCCTACTTAGAGAGGACATGAGCAAGCTCCACCAACAAATGGATAAACATTCTGCTACTCTCCTCGCATCCCATCATTCATCAAGGTCATAATCACAAGGATGGTTATTCAACGTTGTTGGTATTTGTATAGCATATTTCATTTTGAATGTGTTGGCATCAGCCGATCAATCTGAACCAACATTGTATGCAAATACCGTAGGACGGGAAATTTTCACAGGTGAAAACATTCGTGGATGCACCATTGCAATGTATTAGCGAAATAATTCGCGGATTAAATTTTCTCGGACGTCGGCCACGTGGTTGGCGCACACACACACATGCAGTGTAGTGAAAATTTCAATGTATTAGTGAAATAATTCGCGGATTAAATTTTCTCGGACGTCGGCCACGTGGTTGCCACACACACACACACGCAGTGTAGTGAAAATTTCCCGTCCTACAGTAGTTGAAAGTCGGGTAATAAACACATTGGTACCCTTTATAAATTGGCTTGCATTCACACCCTACTTATCCATGTCCGGCCATCTTCCACTCTTAATAATATATGTGGCAGTCCTTGGTAGAAATCTAACATTATACCGCTGCATATTTCAATTACATCATTGCATTTGAAGCGCTGTAGCATAGATCTTCCATTAAAGACAGGGCTCATATGAGCTGCATAGATCCACAAACTTGTCCACATCATGTATGAGCCCCACCCTTAATGGAAGTTCTGCGCTACTGTGCTTCAAATTCAATTTTACCCTCAACTACCACATGCATATTCCTAACCCCTCTGTTCAATGTCCTAAGCATCCCGTGAACCCAAACTTTGATTCAGTTGCTATAGTCTTACCATGTTAATGTACCGTATTTCTTCGATCAGACGCGGCTACTATTCGAGGGCGGTGTTTATTTCTTTGGAAAGCCTGCCGACATCAACGCCGGCTGGATAAGGTACGTACGAGTGATACAGTGACAACTGTTAGACTCTGTCAGTAGTAAGCGCAGCCTCTAAGTCCTGCTGTCAGGCATGGAAACGAGTTGTACAACACGAACAGCCCCAGCACTAGCCCAATGACGGTCGTCAGAAATTATTTACACGTGTGCGTGTGCCATGTATAGTAGCTGCAGCTACTATTTGAGGGCGGCGTTTATTCGAAGAAATACGGTATACAATTCCTAAACGACTGTCATTGTGGGGTTCTCACTTTGCAGGCGATTCGAGAGTCAGGCCGAGGAGCTGAGACGAAGTTCTTCAATACACGCCCCTCTATCTATGCCTCACAATGCCACCTGAATGGTCTCAGTAACACAATCCTTCTTGTAGACAGGTACACACAAAGTTCTGTTGTATTATACTTTACCATATTTGGAAATTCATTGTGCAGTAAGATCTCTGTGCTGAATTTAAAATTTTGTACACTGCGTACAGTTTATTCATTCGATTCTACACACATTCGTGCATGTTTTTTGTTGTAGAACTTTCTTCAGTGTTTCTATAGCAACTCAATGGACTGCAAAGAAAGAGTTTCATTACACCTTCAGCAGAGTTTGATGAGTTACCTCAAAGTTTAAGTTTTGTGTCAACTTGGTTGTGGTGGGGGGGGGGGGGGGGGGGGGGGGGGGGGGAGGGGTTACATGGTGAAAAAATGGAGGGAGTTGTTTTTATTGGTCATAACTGTGCCAATACCAGCATATTGCCCTTGTTGCCGTATAAGGAAGTTTTACACAGAGAAGGGAAGGAGTAATTGCCATTGATTATGGGGTAAGGCTGGAGGATAGTTAGTGAGATTGATGACAGAGTTAGACCAGAGGAGGTAGGACATGGTTGAACTTTCGTAATCAAAACAGCGTCATCAATAATTGATTTTCGTACCTCAACAAAAGAGCTTCCTTGACTTCACTGAGGGGGATCCCCAGTTTTCAAGCCAAGATTCAAGGCTGGGTCCAACCATAGAAAAAGCTTTATTGTGCACTATCCTAGATCAATTAGTGATGACCCTAGTAGTTTTAATTAGCAAAGGTCAACCATGTCCTACCTCCTCTGGAGAAGGACATGGTTGCATGGGGTTTTCCAATCCTGTGTTGTGCTTCTTCCCTCCCTTGATCCTTCCTCCCTTCTCCTCCCTTGATCCTTCCTCCCTTCTCCTTCCTTGATCCATAATTCCTTCCTTCTCCTTCCTTGATCCTTCCTCCCTTCTCCTTCCTTGATCCATAATTCCTTCCTTCTCCTTCCTTGATCCTTCCTCCCTTCTCCTTCCTTGATCTCTCATATTTATGGCACCGAGGTTATGGCTGCCATACAGGGCTAAACTTGTGGTAGAGATTACTGATACGGCCAGTGTAAACTCACACGTTCAGCATGGCTGGTATAGTAGCATGCTTAAAACATAATTATAGGTCATGTTTACAATATATGCAGTGTTCACTATGCTAATAGCACTATGGTATAATAACATTACTACATGTTAACACAGGTCATTACATGTTTGACTTCAAAAGTCTGAAATTGATCAATGCAGCGTAACAGTAATCAGTGACATGAGCAGGATGATGACAACAGGAGTACCCAATACTCCGGTTGTCCCTGCTTTCACAGTGGTGGACATGGGGGTGGATGTGGTACTTGTCTCCACGATGATTGGTGATGCAACAGCGGCCATTGCGAAATCAAACACTTGGGGCAGGGTGACGAGAGTGGTGTTATCCTCAGAGTTCACAGTCTCTGCAATTTCCTGTAATTAGAGAAAGAAATATTCACAAGTTATCATAGAGCGTACAATACTATCCTTAGGAAGGACATAGTCTCATTTGTACCCAAGCCTTCTAACCCCGGTGTTTGTTGCTTGTGATACTACAGACTTGTAACAAACATTAAGAGTAAGGACATGCACGCATGAACAATCGATGAACTACATCTCTCTGGCCTAAATATGTGCAAACTCACCCATTGTACAGCACACATGTTGATCATGTGAATTTTGTTGTTATGTTGTAATTTTTTGGTTTATATCTTGTATGAATGACAACATGAACATTAATGATTGTCTCTATCAAAGGAGAGCCTCTGATAAGAGATCACAGCCTCACCCCAGACCCATAGCTTGCTCAGCTTTTCAGGTTAAGCTGGGCAGAGAGGGGGCCTGGGCACGAGGCTACCCTCACCTTGCTCTTGTTATTGCAGAACTCAGCGTTGTCCATGGCAGCAGACACAAGAGCCATTTGTAAATTGCTGGTGTCTGTCAGGCTGACCTCCAGTGTGCACCTATCTGCAACATTTTCAAACATGTCCGCCTCCACCATTCGCTCCACGAAGCTGTCTACTGTTGTCAAATCAGGATCACTGGTTGAAGCAACATCCAGAGCAGCACGATCGACAGCAATCGTCACCACGCCCCCTATACCATGGAAAATTACTCTGTTAGATCAAACTAGGCTGCAAAAATTTTAGAAACAGAGAGTACTTCCATTCCTCCTCTGCATGAGTCAGTCCGTCCGTCCCTCCCTCCCTCCCTCCCTCCAGATTGTTGTGCCGGTACAGACAATCATAATACCTCATGCTCATTCTACAGCCTGGAAATTAGATTGATGCAGCACTTACCACAAATGGGACAGCATCCATCCCTGGGCTGCACCAGTTGCCGACAATTTCTGGAGTTGTGGATGCAACGATTGCTGTTTCGTATGTTCCGGCAGTGCTGCAGACGTGATACATTTCTCCCCCCACACTCCCCCCTGTAGTCCACACGAGTGTTTGCCTGACTCTTAAACACACAAAGGTTTTTGTAGGTCACACCATCCCCACCACACACCTGTGTGTGTTTGCGCATGTGTGAGCAGTGTACATTGGTCATGTGAACTGTATACATTGGTCATGTGAACAGTGTTGCTAGTCATGTGAACAGTGTTGCTAGTCATGTGAACAGTGTTGCTAGTCATGTGAACAGTGTTGCTAGTCATGTGAACAGTGTATGTTGGTCATGTGAGCAGTGTTGCTAGTCATGTGAACAGTGTTGCTAGTCATGTGAACAGTGTTGCTAGTCATGTGAACAGTGTTGCTAGTCATGTGAACAGTGTATGTTGGTCAGCATTTCTAGTTCTGCTGTTAGGATACTGGAGGTTGCACACATCATGTGTGAGACACATGCATTTATGTGTCATCTCACACTCATACGCATGCACAAGCAAATCTCACACAACTTCAAGTAGACCCCTCAAGTCTCAGTCAGCAGCTAACCCAGCTTGTACCTAGCTTGCTAGCCACACTCCTTCTACTAGCCTTGTTTCCAAGCCCAAATTGGCAAATGCTCCCCTTGTAGTCTTGTTTTCCGTCCCTGACTGAATATCTTAGTATGGATGTTTGACAGAGTCATGTTCATTTGGGGCAAACCTTACTTGTTATGTGGTGAAGTTTCACTTGAGTGAGGGCTGACCTTGAGAAGTCTGTATCAGCTGGCATGGTGACTTCTCTTTTCTTTTAATAAGCTGCCTTTAGGAATGGCCTATTTAGTCAACTATGCATGACCAACCAGGCTGTGGGCTCACAGGAATCTTTGTGCTAACTTCATGGTTTTATTCAGTGGAACATTTGCTTATTCTGCCCTACATGAACAGCAGAACACTGTCATCAGTAGAATAAAAGCAACCCTTGCTCTTTGTAACTCATCAGCACACATATCGAGCAATTTCTAGTGACATTTTAGGTGCATGTGCGAACAGTGTATCATCAATTAGAAGGTTTATTGTTTGAACATGAGCCGTGTACTCTAATGTATCCTTCTGCATGCATTTACTGTGTCCGTTTTCCTGCACTTTGCTGCAGTGTGTATAAGTACGTTGAAAAGCTTTTACCAATCAATGCAGCTTTTATGTTGGCAAAGAAAAAAGCATTTAAAGTGGACAATACACTACAGTCTCACTACCTATGTGTGCATGTGTGTGTGTGTGTGCATGTGTGTGTGTGTGCGTCCCTACCGGTCCTCCCCTGCATCTAGGGGCCTCGCATGGTCCTGCGTGGGCCACCTGCACATTGGTAGTCCTCTGGAGCAGACTGCAGATGCTGGAATAGGTCTTGTTGTCTGTGCCACACACTTCAGTATTCTCTGTGTCATCAGTGATCGTATCATTTGGGGGGCACCGCAGTTCAGTCACTAGAAAGAAAGGTGTGCACATAATCATTGAAAAAGAGACGCCATGTTAATGGAAACCCAGCAGTTGTGGAATTGAACCCAGTGCCTCTGGCTTGAGTTGTCAGTGTTCTGACCACTAAGATACAACTGCCACAGTCACAACTCCCTATAGATGATTTTCATGGGGCATGGCTTCACTTCCGGAGGGCAAGAGTCGGGAGTCTGTGTTTTAGTGCAGCTGTGTGCAAAATACGGGCTAGTAAGCGCTACATCGAGTCCTTACCATTGGTACTGAAAGATAAAAGAAGCTGCTTCTCTCAAGGTGAAAGGTCCACTGTACAGCTGCCTCTTGATCAAGCACTTGCCCTCTGGAAGTAGGACGCTTAATTGATATTTGGAAACCATCTATATATACTGCACAGGTAGTACTGGATGCTTCGGTCGCACACCCAGCAGCCACTCAGTACTATCAGTATAGCTATTTTATTGATTTCTGCAAGGAAGGAGGAGGTGGAGTATGTAGGTGAGTTTCTCTTACCACATGTTCTGAGTTGGTCAGGACTGCATCTCTTTCTACCAATGCAGGCTACACCTCCTCTCCTGACACATGTCTGGTTGCCTGGACACGGGTGCAGTACACACACATCCTGTATATGTGTGTGTGTGTGTGTGTGTGTGTGTGTGTGTGTGTGTGTGTGTGTACAAACACATGAGAGGGAAGACTTAGAGGATAATGTATTCCCACACTGCTCAGCTGCCTGGCAACCACCATTCATCTCACCTGGCTCTGGCAAGGACCCCTCTCCAGGTCCACAGGTGAAAAGCCAGCACAATTGACAGCAGCACACTGTGTGAGATGGTTGCGACCATCTGGGCCACATACCGGTCCTGGACGGAGCCTTTTACATCTCTCACAAGTGTCTTGTGGTCTACGACATTGAGGGGAGCGGGCACACTCGATTCTTCCATTCCGACACCCGCACACATCACAGCTAATCATCATGGCCCTCCTATTTAGAAGAATATCTCCATTTGATAGAGTACAGTTCATCGGTTCAGTTGAAGTAAGGAAACTGCAGTTGCCCCCTTCCCTGCAGAAGGCAGTAGCATTGCCATCCCTGCACTGACAGGTGCGACAGTTTGCAACATCAAAGTAGGTCTTTCCATGTTGTACCCTGAATTTCTTTGGCCCACGCTGCAGTCCAGGAACCTCGCAATGTCTGTCAGCTGCAAGAAGTAGTAGATTGTGTACACGACATGGCAGGAGACTAGTATGTAGCTAACCATCATCTCAGTAGAGTTCACAGTACACTGCTAGCACAACAATGCATGGTAGATATACCATAAAACAGTGCTCATGTATAATAGCTTTGTTCTCAGGCCTCCCCTATTCTTTATTCTTCAGTTTTAATTGTTTGATAATATATTAACATCGCCAAGGAGAAGCCTGTGAGCAAGAGCTCATGTACCCCTCCTGTTGCAGTCCGGCTTTCTCTCTCCAGCCATCACCCTCTCCTCTGTCCCCTCAATAGTAGTGCCATTGATGGGATCCACACAGCGACAGATGGAGTCCTCATCTGCTCTTGTGGACTTCTTTCCTTTGCTACGTCCCCTTGGAGACCGAGATCCTGGTGTCTCACTGGTTGTGTTACTGAGGTTCGGACGACACTGCAATCGCTTGAACTTGCCATTTCGTTCACATTCAATATTGGAGTCGTTCTGGTGCATCGTCAAACAGAGAGCTATGCATGTAAAGGGAAGAGAGACCATGGAGTGAGCTGTATAGGTCTGTGGACAGATTGCTCCAAATTTCCAACATTATTGTATTCAAAATTTCTCTGGTTTTACCCTATTAGCTGAACTACATCCATATGAACAGTGAACCATTTCTCTTGTGCTGGCACCAGACAAACACCTACCTAGCTTTGCCGGTTCCCAGGCTAGCAATGGAAAGCTGGGCAGTGCCTGGGAACAAGGCTACATTTGGCAAAATTTGCAGACAATTTTCTATTCACTTTCAAATCCCATAGTGTCTCCATGAGCAATGGGCAGCAACACTAGCATATTACAGCTTTCTCTAGTGGTTTCAATTTGGACAGCCTTTTACTCCCAATTCACACAAATTGGCAAACACTTCTACACAAAGACTCCATTATACTGCCCCCACTTACTAACACAGCTAACCCACAATGGTAAACCTGAATGACACACATGTAGCCACCTACTCAGATTTTGAAGCCACTTACTCATCTCGTCCTCGCGTATACACCTACTCTCCCTCAGGCCCACTTGCTGGCAGATGAACCCCTTTGCACAGGGAGTCACAGCCTGTCCCACTTCCCCTAGTGCAAGCCTGTCATTTACTCCGTCTGGCTGTGGAGACCCTGGACGTGGTGGTGGACGTCTCTCAACAGTCCTACACTCAGAGTTGTCAGGAAGAACTGTAGAGAAATGTTAACATTGAAGCCCAATGAGACTACTGGATACATGTAGCTATACAGTGTTACATACCAGCAATACACACAAGCAGACAAAATGAGAATTTGATATCATTTTTTTTTAATGAGCTGGTTAGAGATTAGAGAAGAAAAGAGTTAAACAAGTTTGCTGCAACATGAAGTTATGAGACTAGCTACACATAGTAATACATACAAACATGCAATACACCCAAGCAGACAAAGAGAGTTTGCTACAAGGGTGAAAGAAGAAGAGAGATGGGAACAGATGGAAAAGAAGAGAGGTATTCTGTTGTTGTGTTCATGTATGTCTACGGCCCTGATGTATACTGCACAATCAAATAGTTTGCTGCACTGTGTGATTGCTGGAACCACCACTAGAGCTACAAGACTGAGATCACGGCTAGTAGCAGATGACACAAATTAAGCATTCAAATAATGTGGCTACGTACATTTGACACACTGGAAGTTTCCACGGGGACCGACAGACTGCAATGTCTCATTCTCCCCACACTCCCTGACAACTGGGCACTGCTCCAGTTGGACTGTATCCTGTAGAACTGGACCTAAACAATACGAACAATGAATCACATTTATCCGTAAAAAGAAAGGCCTTGGTAGTATGTACAAGTCTACCACATGGGAGGTTATCACTTTCAATGAAAAGATGTAAATGCCACAAGTATCACTGTAGCTATAGCCAAACCACACTTAGGCTTGCGCCCACATATATTCTACATTCACATGATTGTGCATATGCAAAGTTATTTTATATCTGCTGTGGGTCCAATGGCTCAATGGTAAGAGCATCTGACTGGCATTCGAAAGGTCCTGGGTTCAATTCCCAGCTGGATCCCTTCTTCTCTTGCTAAAGTTTACATATCAAGCATTATTTCAAATATTGATCTCTGCTAGTCTTGTGTGCAGCCAGGACAGAGCACAGTAGCAACTTGAATGTGATCTAACCCTGCACGGTGGTTGCAGCTGCAGTGGTGGCAGTGGTGGCAGTGGTGGCGGTAGTGGCGGTAGTGGCGGTAGTGGCGGTAGTGGCGGTGGTGGCGGTGGTAGCTGTAGTGGCAGTTGTATCAGCTACTGTGGCTACATTTGTGGCAGTGGTTGCAGGTGCAGTCGTGTTGGCAGCGACGGTGGTTGCCATGACATTACATGTGTCATTGCACTCGGGACACCCTCTCCTGACATTGGTCCTCCTTCCCCTGGGGGTGCGTTCATAGGACACTTGCTCCCGAACACACTCACAGGGGCATCCTCTCCTCACAATCTCTGTCACTGTTTCACAACTCTCTGGCCTTGGAGCAGCTGAATACACAAAGGATTAAATTTACATTATCCAGACATGTAGTACCAATTTAATTGCAAACCAACTTTAACAACAAACCATTGGTTAACCTTTTATAGTGTTATTCTACTAATGTAATGAACTTTAATTACATCCCCCCTCCCCCCCAATATGGCTTTATTCATGCTTCTATAAACAAAGACTATATATATTATGCGTGTTTGCACTATTGTACTAGCTATGCATTTTACCTTTACACTTGCAGGCCTGGCATCCTTGTCTGTCCAGTTGGTACCCATTAGGACATAATTTTGCACACCGAAAATCAGGACAACGCTTTTCCACAACTGTAAATAAGGAGCCATGATAGAGAATTGCATGATCCACATAATATTATTATCATATCTACACTGTGCCAAAAACTAAAGCTGAATTGTGGGCCCGGTGAGTCAAAACTCAAAACACTGAGCACAACATATGTCGACAGTACCCATACATATCTGCATCAATATAGCAGGCTTAATAAATTTATGGCCTTAGAAACATTTAAAATCATGTCAACATGTGGCCTGTATGGCTATAGTTACGATTTTGTGTCCAATATTTCTGGAAGTGACTGCAGAATGAAAATTGCTGTGACATCTTAGTACAATTGTTGCAGATACACTAGGCTTGAATATTGCTTGAAAGTTAATTATTAGCATCAATTTTCTGGACCAAAGTTCCAGTAAATAACTAACTTGTATTGTTCTTCAGTAGGCAACTAACCTGGTATGCAGACACAGTTGTTTCTCACTGTTGAAAATTGCAGGTCAATGGGAACAGGATTGCAAAATCTCTTATAGTGCGTGCATTCCTGATCAGGGCATATATTTTTCAACCAATCCATGTACACCTAAGCCATAAAGAACACATGCACCCAATTTGATGCATGTGGATATACATGCAGAAAATATAGAAGCATACCCAATCCTCCAAGAAATTTACGTACCCATGATGTATAGTGGATATATGCAAGCAATTCAGCGGCAAATTTGCACAAGTAAATAGCCTATACGTATATAAATAGGCTCTGGACTGGAGGCTCCGATGTGCAACTATAGCTCCGATGACACAGCTCACCTTTGGTACAATTTATCGTATCCCTCTCTTCCACTGGAACAGTGCGAGGCATTCCGTTTAGCCTGTGCCCCGTCGTGGTGTTCACGCAGAAGCACATCCCGCGGCGCCCGTCAGTGCACTGCACCGGAGTGAAGCTGCCATCTTCTTCGCATGTGATATGCGGAGACTTGTCGCTTTGTTGAAGGCAATTGGTGGTGAAGTTCGCTTCAACTGGAGGTGCTGTGGAACACGGCATGCATATTCAATCTTTCATGCATCAGCACGCACACATGCACAAGCGAAGCCAGTTCTTACGCGGACGAGGTGGGCCGGGCCGTCCGGGTCCAGGCTGCTTGGGTTTAGGGGTTCGTGGTTCCTTCACTTTCTTGCCATGGTGGCGGTGACTATGGCCATGGCGGGACTTCGCCGCAGCTATCGCTGCGAGGAAACCTGTATGCATTTAACGATTATCGCAACCTCATACAGCACTGCACGTTGCATGCAGACTTACCTAGCAGAAGCAGAAAGCCTAGCAATCTCTTATCCATGCTTAGGCGGCAAGGAAATGAGTTCGTAGCACGCACTCGCGAGTATTTTAATAGCAAGTTCACCTTTGACCTTTTCGCTCCGTTGTAGCATGACGTTTGCTGAATTCACAATAATAGCAACAGACCTTTTAATAATAACTTGCAATTACAAATTTCCTTTTCTTAAAAATCTGCTTCAGTTAATAGTTACATAAATTATATAGACAGTAAAGGCAAGCATTATTAAATTGCAGAAAGTGCAGTCAGAGCATCAAAGAATTTTCCCCTGTCCTCCATCTTCATTTCAATAACTGAGTGGAAAAAAAAAATCAGACACTAAAGTATTAGCATGGAGTCACTAATGTATAAACGCCATAAATATTCTAGCCAGTGGCATTTCTGAACTTGCACTGACAAAACTTTTCAGTCGGTCAACTCCTAACGGAGTTTTGACGGCACATACTGAGTGGCTGCCGGGTGTGCAACTGAGGCACTTCAGTCCCACCTGTGCATAGAGGATTGTAACGGCTGGTGGTTGTCCGGTTGTGGTAACTCAGTGGCAGAGCACTGGCTGCACAAGCCAGGAGTCCTCGGTTCAACTCCAAGTGGCTGCCGGCCATTTCAATTTCCTCTATTAACATCTAAATTCTTTTGATTGCTATATACCTTCTTCTTCATCTCACAATATTCATCAGCTATAGACACATTGATGAAGGTTGCAACGTTGCAGTCAAAATGTCACCAATAAAAAAAATGGTCTGGTAAAAGTTCCAATATAGTTATATATGCAGAACCATGACCTTAATTCTCAACCAATATTCTAGCCTCAGGTGCTCGCTTGTTCCTCTCATACTTGGTACTGCAAGCGACACAAAGCTTGGCAGAGGCCTGGAAACAAAGCTAACAATATTCAGCTCATTAAAAGTCTTACCTTCCCTCTGACTCAGCCAACGTTGGCTAGTTACCCCCTATAATGATCTCACACGATACCTTGGCAATACATTTCATGTCTCAATCTTTGTCTATCTGGCACGGTTCTAAAAGGAATGCTGTGTAACCCCTAGGAACTTTCCTGGCTGCAATAAGCTGATGTCATTTCATTAATACCAGCTGTGAAAAGTGAAACACCCACTGGTATAAAGCTTATGCCATGGATACATGTACAACATGCCTAAAATGGAGCCCGGGACAGCGAGAAGAGTTACAGTTCAATGATAGCTTACTATGGTAGCATGTTGACATACAGACCTACTATGGTAGCATGTTGACATACACAATATGCTGAATGTGAATGTGTACCTCTAACCTTTGATACACCACAAAACTGGTTTTGGTTGTGAGAACAAACTTGAACATATACATATTTTGTGTAATACATAAAAGTGCATATGCAATGTCCCTTTAAAAACCAGACACACAATGTACAGTGAAATTCAGTTCCATTTAAATTTTATGAAATTTAACAGAACAAATGCTTGGTCACATTAGATAGCTGTGCATCTACAAAAACTAAGCCTCGTTCCCAGGCTCTCCCTGCGCGCTTTCTGTACCACAAGTGACAGAAAGCTGGGCAGCGCTTGGGAACGAGGCTAACAAAAAATAATGCAATGAAAAACTGAATACAACTGAATTTCACTCCACGTCTTCTCTTACCTGAGCCATCAAAGTGGTCAAATGTGGCCCTGGCCTGTATCCGGTCAGCTGCATGCTGAAACGCTCTTGTGAATTCACTGGCAATACGCAAGGTAAGTGGTACACAATGTCATAAACACTGTGACTGATCAGGTTTGGTTTGAAGAATGGAGTGTAGCTACCATGTTCATATATAGTAGTGGCAATAATTTCATAGCAACTTGGTGGATGTCTGGTGATCAGAATGCATAATTACACATGTATAGTCTAGCCATGTTCCCAGCCTCTCAAACCCATACTGCAAGGGATGAAAGCTGGAGTGTGAAGGGCTGGGAACACGTACAGCTAGCAAAAGTCACAATCACCTCCTACGTGTATCCTCTGAATGTGGTGGTATGCCGACAATAAGACATGTGCCTGAAGGAAGAAATAGAACTTTTCATTCTGTTCTCAGGTAAAATGAAAGAAATGAATGCATTGCTACATAGCTACATTACAGCATCTAACGTACTTTCACTCAAGTTGAGGGGAGCTGAAAGAATGAATGGCAAGTCTTTGGATCGTCTGTTCTAAAAGCATGTGAGCGAATGAATAAGGAACATTAATGAATAAGGAACATTAATGAATAAGGAACATTAATGAATAAGGAACATTAATGAATAAGGAACATTAATGAATAAGGAACATTAATGAACAAGGAACATTAATGAATAAGGAACATTAATGAATAAGGAACATTAATGAATAAGGAACATTAATGAATAAGGAACATTAATGAATAAGGAACATTAATGAATAAGGAACATTAATGAATAAGGAACATTAATGAACAAGGAATCACACAACTGAAGCTAACTACAAATTTGCTCTCGACTAATTTGACTCTTAAAAAGGTAAACTGCTGCAAGTTAATAATAAATTTCACAATTCTTGGCTTTGTGTATGTTTGTTTGCAGCATACAATGCAATTTCCAGTCCTTGATATTGGGTTAAAGTTCCCGGCCCTTCACTATCATGTCTGCAACATTACAATCATATTATCTTGTACCACTACAAGAACCAACTATATATATACCAACATACACACTCCAAAAATCTCATTAGACAATAAATACATCATGACTAGGGGTGCCATGACATGGCTAAATTTTATATCATAGGTCATGTAATTTTATGTCACGATATGACGATATGTCATGACATGAGGTTCATTTCTGAAATTTTAATCTATCACTGCATGAAAAAAGTCATAAGTGACTCATTAACTTAGTATGCTAGTGTTTGGTAAGTTACGAGTACATGTAACCTTTCACAAGCAGGATTTCCTACATTCCGTGTCAGCTTCTTGTGTGTTCACCAGCTAAGTATATATGCAAAGGCACACTGTGTTTAAAAATATCGATATAGACTTGGCTTATGTCGAGACTACGACATAATGACATACGAGATATATCGTGGCAGCCCTAATCATGACTATCTGCCTATTAAGAGTTTAAAGTACATTATATGATTGTATGCTACCCTTGTCAACTGTTGGTACTTCTGCTTACGGTTGTGATCCAGGACTCCCTCAGGAATCTTGCCAGCTTACACAGGGTCAATGGCCGGGAGAAATACTTGACGTTAGGTGTTCCCTGTGTGCGTACCCATTCATTGCAACAGTGACATTTATATTCATATTATTGAAGGAGCACTAAGCCACTACTATGAGTGATATTCTCACCTCTTCCACATAGGCATAGATGAAAGGGCCAGTGCAGACGACTTGGTGTGTGTCAATAAAGTTCCTCACTTGAGTTACTATTGCAGCTTGCTAGAAAGTATAACAGTGAAATATCACAACAGGTGTCTTGGATGTACCCTAAAACCTGCCTATAGAGGTTAGAGGCAGCCACCTCTTCAAAAATGGAGATCCCATGGTGACCATTATAGACAGGTAGAAAGCTTAAAACATAATGCATTTCAAACAACAATAATTCTTGGACGATTATGTTATGGTAGTTGTCGAAACTTTATTTGCCAATTGTACTCTGGCAATCTTCTTCAGGTTTTGAGTATTCCTGAAGAAAAGTTTTGCCAACTACCGTGACCACCCAAGAACTCATGTTGTTGAACATTGTTGCATACGATAGCATGATACTCATGTGTACATGTGGCAGTTCTGAGTAGAAACTGAATATTATTCCACTGCATATTCAATTGAATTACTGCATTCAAAGTGCTGTAGCACAGAACTTCCATTAAAGGCAGCGCTCATATGTACTGTGTAGAAGTGTCACTGTGTGTACATGTATGCATCCACTCTGTGTGTATGGGCCCCACCTTTAGCAGAAGTTCTACCTGCAATGCTTCTAACCCAGTAACACGTTTAAAAACATGCGACGGTTTGATATCTTCTGGGACTGCCACACATAACGTACTTGCTGTTTGGCCAGTTCCAGTCCAGCATGAACTTTCTGCATGTTGTTTCTAATGTGGAAAAGAGAGAAGAAAGGCAAGTACTAGGTGGATGAATAGGGGCTCAAGGTTACCATGGGTACAGTTACCATGGAGACAAGAGAGAAGAAAGGGTTCATGAGTGCAAGTACTAGGTGAATGAATAGGTTCCAGGTGCTCAAGGTTACCATGGGTACAGTTACCATGGAGACAAGACTACTACAGAGTGTTAGTACCTTGACAAAGCATCCAAAGCATTCAGAAATGCTTCTGAGTGAGATTTGTCCTGCAAATGAATGGAGGACATGTTTTACATGAATGGCCCATAGGTGCTCATGAACAGCTCAGCAGTGTCATAGAACAGACTTACTGGTGCCTCAATTAGTGCTGTTATACAGTAGACCATGTCGGAGGCACACAGCTATCAGAATGGAGCAAGGAATGGCAAAGCTTTCAATCCTTAAAAGGGCACATTTTGGAATCATGTAGTGCACACAATGGTGTATGTACTCCACCTTGTTCTTGTAGCCAAACTGGGCTATGAAAGATCCATAGGTGACATCATCCAGCCTAGAGGAAGGAGTGTACATCACATTGCAAGCTTTCACTCAATTTCTCTGCTTAGAATGCAGAGACGGTTACATCAGGGTATAACCTGTGACTACATGCCTGTTAGCCCAACTTTTGAAAAATGAACTAATCAGTAAGACCACTTGGCTTCATCTTGTGCTGTTAAAAATTCCAAGTTCCAGTAAAAATTTGCTAATAATTCTGTTGCTATATGTGCCATGAAGACTACAGTATTGTAGGGGGAAGGGAAGACAGTCAATCAATGACCAGCACTAGGCTAAGATGTTGTGAGAGTGTGACACAGTCTGTTTGGTGGTTGATACCCTGCAAGCTTCCTCCTGGCACACACTAAGGTAGTAGCACATATGAGAGGTAAGAGAAATTGAATGTTGTCCACTGCATATTAAATTGCATTACTGTGTTCAAAGTGCTGTAGTGCACAACTTGCATTAAAGGTGGAGCTCATGTGTCAGGTTTTTATGCATCCACACTGTGTGTATGAGTCCCACTGATTTCTTTGAGAATTCACAACAAAATATTGTTTGACTCCGATTTTAGGACATATTTGCCATTATATTTGAGTACAATTTTACAACATGTAGGTACTCTTTACCCAAACTTTCTGGACGAGTCGTCAATCCATTGTTTGATGTTCTCCTGGTACTGCATTTCCATTGCAGGGAACTTCTGCTTGCATTGAGCCAGTGGCAAACTGTACACACACACACGAGTTAGTTAATATTGTATTATTTTCATTGCACATAAAAGCTCCACAATATAATGTTCACTGGACTGACGCAAGCATTTTAATAGTGAAAATTTAAATTCCCCAATTTCCATGATAGATAGTAATTTGGTTAATTAGAAAGCACCAGCACCTAAATCAGAAGCACAAACAATTAAATTGTTAGCCACCGTTGACGTCGACTAACCACTCTTTGGAAGCTGACTAATCACTCAAGTTAACTCTTTGGAAGCTGACTGATCACTCAAGTTAACTCTTTGGAAGCCGACTAACCACTCAAGTTAACTCTTTGGAAGCTGACTGATCACTCAAGTTAACTCTTTGGAAGCCGACTAACCACTCAAGTTAACTCTTTGGAAGCTGACTGATCACTCAAGTTAACTCTTTGGAAGCCGACTAACCACTCAAGTTAACTCTTTGGAAGCTGACTGATCACTCAAGTTAACTCTTTGGAAGCCGACTAACCACTCAAGTTAACTCTTTGGAAGCTGACTGATCACTCAAGTTAACTCTTTGGAAGCCGACTAACCACTCAAGTTAACTCTTTGGAAGCCGACTAACCACTCAAGTTAACTCTTTGGAAGCCCTATTTTCATACTTTCCAAGTAATAGTCAACTTCATATTAAGTGACACAATGATATGGCATATGTGTACAGTATTAACACATATCACTTCAAGATTACAGGGTTATACAACAAAGTTACAAAAATAACTCACCCCATGTCAGCCAGAAACTCCAGCAGTTTCTTCTGTCCCTTCATTGACCACACTTTGAACCTGGTAGAGCACTAGATGTCAACTACAACACACCATGGGTACAGAGTGTCAGAGAGAGAGGAGCTCACTTGCAAGCAGTGTACTCAGAGTGGCACAGACTATCATAGAGAGTCCAATGTCTGTACAGGACTAAACGCAGTCTGGTAATTCTCAGTCAAGAAGTAGATGTCATGTAAAATCAGTGTCTTTATCCTGAATACATTTGGCCATGCATGTACATGTAGATGTGGCCGTGCACATTGACTAGTCTCTTTTCAGGCAGGAGGTTCTGGCTATGAGATGATCGGAGACTAGAGGTAGAGGCATAGGGCCTGCCTGGGTGATGCAGCTCTGTGCCTACCGACAAATTTAGGTCAAAGTGCATATGCTCCGATCAGCTAACTATGAATATTGTTATGGAAAATTAAAACTTTATCTAAAGCGCTCCAACCCTCACTTACGTTAGTGACCAACTGACCAAAAACTTACGTTAGCTACCAAAAAACGCTGTCCGGAAACAATACTGAAGGCATTAGTATATTAACTGAAATCAGTCACAGAACCAATCGGAGAGGTCTCAATAGAAACATGCCCCCCTCCCCCTCTCTAAGGGCTCCCTACATGTTTCTCAGAACTTTGGGCTCCAAGTAACCTCTTGTATTCTGGCCATGGTGTAGTGACTGTACTATTGCAAGGATACTCATTATCAAAGGTGATCCTGATGGTGTTGATGGCTGAAGGGGTCTCGTCTTCGCTGCAAACACAAACACACATATCAGAAGAAGGTCCATAGACTTACAAACTCATACATATACACATCAGTTGTGAAAAGGGTTACTTTCGCCTTGTAGGCCTGAGATTACTAGAAAATGTTCTAAGATAAAACACAAGAAATGTTATTGACATGTATGTACATTCACACACACACACACACACACACACACACACACACACACACACACACACACACACACACACACACACACACACACACACACACACACACACACACACACACACACACACACACACACACACACACACACACACACACACACACACACACACACACACACACACACACACACCATCCTTTACCTCCTGTTATGTCTAAGAACTTCCGGCTGCAGGCGATGCATGTCAGTGACATACCGCTCCCTACAGAGTGAGAATGTGGGGGGCACGTGACCTAGAACCACTATACAACTGTTGAACACAACATCTTCAGCCTCGTTCCCAGGCTGTGTCACATTGCTGCATGACAAAGCTAACAACATTCTGCATGCATCACATTGCTCCATGTATGGTTGGGGAGGGATAAAAAATCTAATTTTTGAATCTTACCTGTCAATCTTCTCATGTAGAAGCTGTTCAGTCAGACCAAGAATTGCCCACCTGAGTTCAATTAACCAATCAAATTTAATGTAACTTGTAACCAGCCAAGACAGGTTTACGATACAAGCTTTTACTTGTTTGTTATAGACCACTGTACTGGCCTCATTCCCAGGCCAAGTGGATACAGCCTGGGAACGAAGCTACCTACCACCTTACTTGATGTATTTTGGCTAGGAGATAAAAGCTACTATCGGTGAAGTGCATGTAACTAGATCCATTTCATAAGATGAAACATCCCCTTCATGCAGTTGTCTTCTTCCTTTATGAAAAGTTGCTTCTATTTATCGCATACACTGGACACACCCACCCACTAGCCTCGTTCCCAGGCTCTCCTCCGCACTCAGTGAATGGGATGTAGGGGAGAGCCTGGAAACGAAGCTACCCACCCACCACCAACTCTCAGGAGACCGACTTACCACAACAGATCATTAGTATCTCTGCTCATCTTCCATGCCAGTTCATTGATCACCAGGGCAGCCTGGACAGGAGACGGGCATCCATTATAAATCACCAAAGCACAATAAGAGAAGCAGAAACTTACAGCAGTTCCATGATGGCTGAACTCGTAGTACTTGTAGAGTAGCTCCTCTCTGTGCAAAAAGGAAGTGCTACTGGAACAGGGAACAAGTAGTGATGTGCACTACAAAATTAACCACCTCTTTCTTCTCCACAGGTGCCTTTTCTTCCGCGTCTCATAAGAGCTCTATGTAATAAATTTATGAAACAGACGGTAACACGTATGATGTAACATGAGCGAAGCTGTTCAGATGGTCAGGCAGACAGGCAGACAGACAGACAGACAGACCTCCTCTCCTGTTCTCCTTCGCTTGCTCTGAGGACCACTTTCTTCATCACTATAGTATTCGTCATCATAGCTGTCTTCATCCTGGTGAAGAGAGGAAGGGGGGGAGGGAGAGAGGAAGGGAGGAGGGAGGGAGGAGGGGAGAGGGTGAGCAGGTGAATGGTCTTCTGCAGCCTAACCACTGGGAAAAGGTAAACTAACCATATCTGAGGCGTAGATATCATCAAAGTCTGGCACTTCTAGGGCCTCCCCCTCTCTGAGAACTATGTTCACCTGTGTGCATTATGCACATATATTATGTGTGCGTGTACGTATTGTTACATAACTTGTATGTACTGAGGATATGTGTATGCACATATATTAAGATTATGTGTGCGTGTACGTATTGTTACATGACTTGTATGTACTGAGGATATGTGTATGCACATATATTAAGATTATGTGTGCATGTACGTATTGTTACATGACTTGTATGTATTGAGGATATGTGTATGCACATATATTAAGATTATGTGTGCGTGTACGTATTGTTACATGACTTGTATGTATTGAGGATATGTGTATGCACATATATTAAGATTATGTGTGCGTGTACGTATTGTTACATGACTTGTATGTACTGAGGATATGTGTATGCACATATATTAAGATTATGTGTGCGTGTACGTATTGTTACATGACTTGTATGTATTGAGGATATGTGTATGCACATATATTAAGATTATGTGTGCGTGTACGTATTGTTACATGACTTGTATGTATTGAGGATACGTGTATGCACATATATTAAGATTATGTGTGCGTGTACGTATTGTTACATGACTTGTATGTACTGAGGATATGTGTATGCACATATATTAAGATTATGTGTGCATGTACGTATTGTTACATGACTTGTATGTATTGAGGATACGTGTATGCACATATATTATGTGTGCATGTACGTATTGTTACATGACTTGTATGTACTGAGGATATGTGTATGCACATATATTAAGATTATGTGTGCATGTACGTATTGTTACATGACTTGTATGTACTGAGGATATGTGTATGCACATATATTAAGATTATGTGTGCGTGTACGTATTGTTACATGACTTGTATGTACTGAGGATACGTGTATGCACATATATTAAGATTATGTGTGCGTGTACGTATTGTTACATGACTTGTATGTATTGAGGATACGTGTATGCACATATATTAAGATTATGTGTGCGTGTACGTATTGTTACATGACTTGTATGTATTGAGGATATGTGTATGCACATATATTAAGATTATGTGTGCGTGTACGTATTGTTACATGACTTGTATGTATTGAGGATACGTGTATGCACATATATTAAGATTATGTGTGCGTGTACGTATTGTTACATGACTTGTATGTACTGAGGATATGTGTATGCACATATATTAAGATTATGTGTGCATGTACGTATTGTTACATGACTTGTATGTACTGAGGATATGTGTATGCACATATATTAAGATTATGTGTGCGTGTACGTATTGTTACATGACTTGTATGTACTGAGGATACGTGTATGCACATATATTAAGATTATGTGTGCGTGTACGTATTGTTACATGACTTGTATGTACTGAGGATACGTGTATGCACATATATTAAGATTATGTGTGCGTGTACGTATTGTTACATGACTTGTATGTATTGAGGATATGTGTATGCACATATATTAAGATTATGTGTGCGTGTACGTATTGTTACATGACTTGTATGTATTGAGGATACGTGTATGCACATGTACTTGATGCATTCCCATATGTATGCATTGGGGTATGAATGCATGTGCCCATTAGAGAGAAGGAAGGTTCCATATGGACCACGTGTCTTACCTGATCCTGGTTGTAGACATTATCCAGTTCCAGTGGCCGGTGACTGCATGGACAATAAAACAGCAAGATGGGGAGAACTAGCCAAGCACTAGAGCTCTGGTATGAAGAGACGATTGGCAGAGGGACGCATACCTATCTACGATGTAAAAGTGGATGTCTTCGTCAGGTTGTAACAGCTCTAGGACATTGAGGCATCCTCCACAGTTGATCATCACCACCGACTTCACCTTCACACACACACAAACACACATAACAAAACACAAGAATAAACCATTTTTTGAGCATAAAGGAAGGAATCTGCTACCTAGGCAACACCATTAAAGGGAAGGGTCTGGTGAGCTGTGTATACAAGCCGTGTCCCGCCGCACTGTACAGTGCAGTACAATCACGTTGCAGTATTTTGTCACATGACGCATTACATCACTGTTTGAGTAGAAATAGCAGTCTTGAAAATGGTGAAAGAGAGCTAGGATATCTTTTCCGCTACTGCAGAAGCTGTAAAAATACTTCTCAGGGAGCGTGCTTACTCCGCAACAGGTAATTCAAGAGTGCATTATTAGAAATCTGGTTACGTCATCCAGCTAATTGCATTCTGGTGGAACATGGCTTGTATACGCAGTTCACCAGACCCTTCCCTTTCTTGCAGAAGTGGGTCTGGCTTGCGAGACTACATATTGTACTGCATGCTGGTACACTTGATTTGTTTTGTGATAAATAGTAACTATAATACTAAGTATACTATCAATTTTCAATGTTGCCTAGGTAATGAGTTATATAAATTAATGGGCCATCTTCATTGGAAACTTGCTAATAACAACATTTAGGTGGGTGTCTAGATGGTCATACTTATGGGAATACCCTTCCCTGTTCAATGAGATTCACCTGGTCTGCTTGGTCCGCAAAAGCTGATTGAAGGTCGGCCTTGCCAGCCACAGGAATCAGTGTATGCTGGACATCATCAGCTTTGAACATGGCTTGCAAGATCTTGCATGCACAGAGTGCATCCACATCCAGGGAGGACAGCACCAGTACATGCTGAGAAGTGATGGAGGGTGAAGGATTGAGGCAGCATCCAACATTCACAGCTAGTTATGCAATAAATCCTCCACCCCCTGATATTATCCTAGCTAGCTGGGTAACCATACACAGTAAACGTCATAGCTCTGGAGAGCACTAATTAGAACGCAAGCGGGTTTTTTCTTCTTTACCTGGGCACGGATACGCTGATAGAAGTCTTCCTTTACTCTGTCAATGATCCCCATCCTACAAGTTAGCTATAAATTCAAATTTACGTTACAACAAACACTAGGAGAACTTCTATATAAACTCCTGTACTTACGTGAGTACTATACTACACTCGAAACGTTGCGTGTGCGCGCGCGCGCGAGCATACCGAACTATGTGGGTGGGGCTGAGATTTTTTTTCTCAGCAAAAAATATAAAAATTTGGGTAGGACAAAAAATGTTAAAATGTTTGCAAGTTGTATGGCAAACTAGATGCTACATAAAAATAGAAGTGTTTGACAGAAATTAATGTTTTAGCAGTCAACTTTTCAATGTTCAGTCAACTTCCTCCACTGTTGGTCCCTGGCTCCCATTTGGCATGGGCCCTTTGCCTGAGTTGGCTGCAGCATGTAGCTTCGTCATGATTGGGATGCAAAATTTCTGCAGCTCTTCCAGCTTGTGTTCATACTCGTCCTTCTCAGCAAGCTGGTTCTCCTCCACCCAGCTGAGCACCTTCCTCACCTCTTCTTCCACCTTCTGCTTGTCCTCACTATCAAGTTTTCCCTCGCACTCCCGCACAGCACTCTGCACTCCAAAAGCATAATTCTCGAGCTTGTTTCTCATTTCAAACCGAGCACGTTGGGCCTCGTCTTCCGCTTTGTACTCTTCTGCTTCAGCGACCATTCTGTCTATTTCAGATCTTGATAGCCTGCTGTCATTACTAATTGTGATTTGGTTGCTCTTCCCAGTGCTCTGGTCCTTTGCTGTCACATTCAGAATGCCGTTAGCATCAATGTCAAATGTTACTTCAATCTTGGGGATTCCTCTTGGTGCTGGTGGAATGCCACTGAGTTCAAATGTACCAAGAAGGTTGTTGTCCCTTGTCATCACCCTCTCTCCTTCATAGATCTGAATGGTCACTCCTGGCTGGTTGTCTGCATATGTAGTGAAGGTCTTTTGCATATGAGTGGGGATTCGTGAGTTGCGTTCAATCAGCTTGGTCATCACTCCACCAGCAGTCTCAATTCCTAGTGAGAGGGGAGCCACATCGACCAGAAGCATTTCCTGCACTTTCTCAGTTTTGTCTCCAGAAAGGATGGCAGCCTGGACAGCGGCACCATACGCAACTGCCTCATCAGGATTGATAGATTTGTTCAGTTCCTTGCCATTGAAAAAGTCCTGCAGCATTTTCTGGATACGGGGGATTCTGGTGGAACCACCAACCAGTACCACCTCATGGACCTGAGATTTGTCAACCTTGGCATCACGGAGAGCTTTCTCAACAGGCTCGAGACATGCCCGGAATAGGTCTATGCACAGTTCCTCAAATCGTGCTCGAGTGATCTTCGAATAGAAGTCAATTCCCTCATGGAAAGCATCTATCTCAACACTGGCTTCAGTGCTGGAGGAGAGAATCCTTTTTGCCTTCTCACATGCAGTCCTCAGCCTACGTAGGGCACGTGGGTTGTTGCTGATATCCTTGCGATGTTTTCGGCGAAATTCTGAAACGAAGTGGTTCACCATGCGATTGTCAAAGTCTTCTCCTCCAAGATGAGTGTCACCAGAAGTTGCCCTGACTTCAAACATCGATCCTTCATCAATTGTCAGTAGGGAGACATCAAAGGTACCACCTCCCAGATCAAATATCAGCACGTTCTTCTCTCCAGTCAAGTTCTTCTCAAGGCCATATGCAAGTGCAGCTGCGGTTGGCTCATTCACAATTCGCATGACGTTCAATCCCGCGATAAACCCAGCATCCTTGGTGGCCTGTCGCTGCGCATCGTTGAAGTATGCGGGTACGGTGACGACGGCATCCCGAACTGGCTGACCTAGATATGCTTCTGCCGTTTCCTTCATCTTCGTCAGCACCATCGAACTAATTTCCTCGGGTGTAAACTGCTTCTCTTCATTCCTGAATTCCACCTTTATCTTGGGCTTGCCTGCTACATTCACCACTTTGAATGGCCACTGCTTCACATCCGATTGCACCACAGGGTCGTCGAACCTGCGCCCGATGAGACGTTTTGCATCAAATACGCTATTTTGAGGGTTGCGTGCAACCTGTTGTTTCGCTGCTTCGCCGATAAGCCTCTCAGTGTCTGTAAAGGCGACGTGGCTTGGCGTGGTCCTGTTTCCCTGGTCGTTTGCGATTATCTCCACTTTGCCATGCTGAAAAACGCCCACGCACGAGTACGTGGTGCCGAGATCAATTCCGATCGCAGGTGCTTTTCCTCCGGTCATTGTTCTTCGCCCTGAAACACTGCAAGTCTTGCTCAAATATTATTGATGCAGTCACGTAGAAAAATTTCTCTTTTCGTGCTTTCCAGCCTTTCAAGTTTGCTGTTCGTTGCATGTACTTCTTGCGGCATCGCTTTTTATAACGGCGATCTTGGTACCAGAATGCCAGAATATTCGAGAAGCTTCGAGTACGGAGTAGGCCTATCGATAGAATTACTGGGTAAATTAGCAGCGTAAGTTGATCGAAGATTCGAGAAGCTTCGAGAAGTAGGCCTAAAATAGCTAGGTAAATTAGCAGCGTAAGTTGAACAAAGTTTCGCGCGAATGTTCTCGAAAATTCGTGAAAGTTCGCGGACTCTGACCTTCCACCTTTGACCTCCTGTAGCTGTCTGCAACTTTGTCACCTAACAACAAAATGACTTCAAGAAGTTTCCGACTAGAAACGAGGAGTCGTGCCCGAGATGAAATCAAACGCATTATGCAAACTGTGGAGAAAGTCCGCAAATGGTTCGTGAAGGATTTTTGTTTTTGGTGTGCATTAATTAGAGTCCTTCCCTCTTCCCTTTAGGGAAAAGAGATGGATTGACTTGGGCCTCTCAAACTCTTTAAAGGTATACAAGTGGGTTCCAGGTATGTGATCCTTCCAACCTCGAGTAAATTACAACAAATATGGTTATAATGGTTAAGAGGATGTCCAGATCTCGTATTAGCCATCAACTGTCTTATAATATTGCAAGCCCCTATAGCCCTTGGAGTTGATTGGCCCGCTGCAAGTTGGCACCTGAGTATGCATTTGGTTGTCTTTGGCTCTGCAGTCGTAGCTTTGACTACAGTCTATAGGAGTAACATCTTCCTCCCTAGTCTCGGAGCCAGACCCTCGCACTCCGCGTGCGAGGGTCTGGCTCTGAGACTACTTCCTCCCCTATATGATGATATAATAGATAGTCCCCCCTCCTCCCCCTTCATCCCCCACAACCACATTGTTGTGCATTGTTGTTTTAACGAGCAGTGAAGGAAGAAACAAAAGATGAAGAGGATGAAGATAAAGAAAATCAGGTATGCTCCTGTGTAGCCATGTTATCTTCTGGTATGCTCCTGTGTAGCCATGTTATCTTCGAGGTGTAGACCATGGTTATCAGGTATGCTCCTGTGTAGCCATGTTATCTTCGAGGTGTAGACCATGGTTATCAGGTATGCTCCTGTGTAGCCATGTTATCTTCGAGGTGTAGACCATGGTTATCAGGTATGCTCCTGTGTAGCCATGTTATCTTCGAGGTGTAGACCATGGTTATCAGGTATGCTCCTGTGTAGCCATGTTATCTTCGAGGTGTAGACCATGGTATGCTCCTGTGTAGCCATGTTATCTTCGAGGTGTAGACCATGGTTATCAGGTATGCTCCTGTGTAGCCATGTTATCTTCGAGGTGTAGACCATGGTTATCAGGTATGCTCCTGTGTAGCCATGTTATCTTCGAGGTGTAGACCATGGTATGCTCCTGTGTAGCCATGTTATCTTCGAGGTGTAGACCATGGTTATCAGGTATGCTCCTGTGTAGCCATGTTATCTTCGAGGTGTAGACCATGGTATGCTCCTGTGTAGCCATGTTATCTTCGAGGTGTAGACCATGGTTATCAGGTATGCTCCTGTGTAGCCATGTTATCTTCGAGGTGTAGACCATGGTTATCAGGTATGCTCCTGTGTAGCCATGTTATCTTCGAGGTGTAGACCATGGTTATCAGGTATGCTCCTGTGTAGCCATGTTATCTTCGAGGTGTAGACCATGGTATGCTCCTGTGTAGCCATGTTATCTTCGAGGTGTAGACCATGGTATGCTCCTGTGTAGCCATGTTATCTTCGAGGTGTAGACCATGGTATGCTCCTGTGTAGCCATGTTATCTTCGAGGTGTAGACCATGGTATGCTCCTGTGTAGCCATGTTATCTTCGAGGTGTAGACCATGGTATGCTCCTGTGTAGCCATGTTATCTTCGAGGTGTAGACCATGGTTATCAGGTATGCTCCTGTGTAGCCATGTTATCTTCGAGGTGTAGACCATGGTTATCAGGTATGCTCCTGTGTAGCCATGTTATCTTCGAGGTGTAGACCATGGTTATCAGGTATGCTCCTGTGTAGCCATGTTATCTTCGAGGTGTAGACCATGGTTATCAGGTATGCTCCTGTGTAGCCATGTTATCTTCGAGGTGTAGACCATGGTTATGTAAAGTAGCCCTCTGCATAACCAGCCCTAACTACATACATTCATTATACCTGCACTGTAATTTCAACGCTCATATTGATAACCATCTGTTTTGCCTTCCAAGATGGCAGCATGTGACCTACTATAATGTATATACTCTATCGGGCCAGACCATCTCTCACCCTTCAGAAAAGTGTGAGAAGGTCTAGCAGATGTCATTTGAGTTGCTGACCAATCAGATCCTACTGTCCAGTTTTGAGACAATAGCAACACCTTATATTATGTACGACTAATATACTGGTGCAGTTTTAGGGTTGCAAATTAATATGTAATCCTGGGAGTTACATTTGTCCAAGCGAAATGGTGAGAACACCAAAAGAGGAGATTGGTTACAGGCTATGAACTAATAACATCTGCTAGACCTCTCACTTTCCTGGAGGATGAGAGGTGGTCTGGCTTGATAGACTATGTGATGGCGTAAGCATATTTCCTCTTTACCCACCTAATCACTACCGTATGCAACTGTGGCCTTTTCTTTATGTATATATACTACAGTAGTTACCAATAACTATCTTCAACCTCCTAACACAGCCCATGGAACTGACAGAACAAGAGCCTGAGACTGAAGCAGTTGGGCAAGGCATGCAATCGTCTGAACCTGTTCTCCCTGAAATTGTTCCAGGTATACATGTGTGTATGCATTTGTTTAATTTTTCAGCTACAAGAAAATCATTTGGAGCTCTGCTGGGAAAGTTGACCAGGCAAATAGATTGCTTAAGTTTTAAGAATGGTGTCTTTATAACAGTCTTGAGGAAGTTAATCAGGTAAGGCCTGAGCCTGAATTCACATTTATAGCCAAGTGTGTACTCTTGAATTTCAACTTAAGTACAGCTGCAATCCTCAAGCAAGATAAGATATACCATTACTCTTTTCTCTAGTCCCCCGTCAGCCTGTGTCTTTGGAGACTCAGCTTGTGAGTGACCTGGGCCCGCCTGATCTGCTCCTCTTATCTGAAGAGAATAATGATCCTGCTTCTCTGGAGAGCAGCAATGCTTCCTCCACCTTACCTCTGCTTGCATCTTTGGATACTGCACCAACTGGTAATAGCTCTGCACCCAGTGACTCTCAGAATGCTCAAGGTACCAATTTGCTGACTGGAAAAGAAGCAACCGGGGCAGTACGAGTAGGCACTGAGTACCAACCCGCTGGGAGTGGGAAGCCTCCCTCTTCTTTGCGAACTGAAGTCAGTCAGAGTGATGCTTCCAGTTTGGCCATGATGTCTACAGCCAGTGGGGGAGGTGGGTCTGTAGCTGGTGATCCCTCTCACACTGGGGATACAACCCTGCATCCCTCCTCCAATGTGTCAGCCACAGGTGGCATTTCTGAGCGGACTGCTTGCTTAGACCCACAACAGGTACGTATAATGAGTACGTGTAAGTTGCTTTCTCTTTCCAATGCTGCTTCTGCTCTTCTATGAAGCTAGTACCTGCAGTGTATAGATTGCCACAATCAGTTACATTGACCATCCTCAGCCCCTCCTTCCGATCAAAGCAGTCTTGAAACTTAAACTGACTATATCTTGACATAAGAGCATACGTATGAGACTATGTATGGTTTAGATCCCAGTTGGTACACTAATGTAGGTGGCGCCCTCAAAGTAAACATGTTGTTAGTGCATATTCACAATTCTTTTCAAGGTCAATTAAGAGCTGTTCCATGTTTGAATAACATCCCCAATTGAATTCCTGCTATACAGTCATTATAACAATAAGATTATACTGCATGTGGCTATATCAGTAAGTTTAGTAAGTAACTCTTTAAATACCAAGTTGGAATTCTTCTGTAAGGTACTAGTGCAAATCATAACTTTTATTTCTTTCAATAAAGGCTCGCAATGTGGAAAAGAGAGAGGAAAGACAGGGCAGGAGGAGAGAGTCAGACTCCCAAGATTCAAGAATGTCAAGATCACGTTCACGCTCCCCTCATTCATAGCTATCTTTCAAAGATCCATTTTCACCATATACATACTTTTTGTAATACATCATGCTTGAATTGGATGTCACAGAACCATCAAGGAATGAATACTCTTTGTAGTGACATGCAGTCCTAACTATAACTCTGCTGCATGGTGCCCTTGTTCATTGTACTTGTGTGAACCCATATAGCAGTTTCATCCCCAGACTCTCCAAACCACATCTAGTTGGAAAATTTCTTCTTCCATAAGTTTTACAGGTAGGCATGATTGCTGGGGGATCTGGGGCCAAAACTAAGAGCAAGACATGCTGCATGCATGCTTGTTGTCGGGCACTCTGTGTTAGAGCTGTAGATACCCCTGTCCTCGATGGGTCACGTATAACTTGGCATGAGTAAGCAGATAAACATCAACAGCCTTCCATTTACTACTACTGTTTAGGCACTGCTGTAAGCGTGACGTTCGCACGATCGTGCATGTGACGCATTATGCAGCAGTCAGTGTCAACACCGTTGCTGAAAGTGGATTGCCTCCAGGGATGTTGATATGCAAAATTTAATGGTTAAAGGTGAATGTGCCGATACTACTTCATCCTTCACATAGGCATGCGAGTAGTGCGCACATACTGAACAATTAAGAGACTGCTCGCTCTAGAATTTAACAGCACCATGGAGCTTAGGAGATTGAGGTGGATCCTTTTGGGCGTTTGCATTTGATAAATTGCATGTGACAGCTGCACGAAGAGACGGTGCTTTCGAGGAGTCTCTACCGACTTTGCATTTGATAAATTGCATGCATGAACAATCAACAAACCACATGCACGTGTATGTATGTGTAGCTAAAAGTCTGTGGTAGCTACATCATGGACTGCATGCATGCATGCATGCATGCACGTGTATGTGTGTTTAGCTAAAATCTGTGGTAGCTACATTGTGGACTACATGTAGGAAACGGCTAACCTAAGTATATAACTCAGTGAGCTACAGGCGGGCACAAATTACTGGTGAAAGCTACGTCCAGTTTCTGGCCTGCAAACTCAAGAAGGTTCCATAGGTAATGCAGCAGCATGCATTGTTTTGCAAGCATAAACTATTCACCATTTCGTGATTGTGAGACAGTAGAGAAGATAATTGCTCCAGGGGGTGCAATGAGGATGGGTGTCCAGCCTGAAATGAAACCTGTGTGAGGATACTGCTGAGGAAGGTACATACACAGTAGACACCCGGCCAGGGTGAGGATACTGCTGAGGAAGGTACATACACAGTAGACACCCGACCAGGGTGAGGATACTGCTGAGGAAGGTACATACACAGTAGACACCCGGCCAGAGTGAGGATACTGCTGAGGAAGGTACATACACAGTAGACACCCGGCCAGGGTGAGGATACTGCTGAGGAAGGTACATACACAGTAGACACCCGGCCAGGGTGAGGATACTGCTGAGGAAGGTACATACACAGTAGACACCCGGCCAGGGTGAGGATACTGCTGAGGAAGGTACATACACAGTAGACACCCGGCCAGGGTGAGGATACTGCTGAGGAAGGTACATACACAGTAGACACCCGGCCAGGGTGAGGATACTGCTGAGGAAGGTACATACACAGTAGACACCCGGCCAGGGTGAGGATACTGCTGAGGAAGGTACATACACAGTAGACACCCGGCCAGAGTGAGGATACTGCTGAGGAAGGTACATACACAGTAGACACCCGGCCAGGGTGAGGATACTGCTGAGGAAGGTACATACACAGTAGACACCCGGCCAGAGTGAGGATACTGCTGAGGAAGGTACATACACAGTAGACACCCGGCCAGGGTGAGGATACTGCTGAGGAAGGTACATACACAGTAGACACCCGGCCAGGGTGAGGATACTGCTGAGGAAGGTACATACACAGTAGACACCCGGCCAGAGTGAGGATACTGCTGAGGAAGGTACATACACAGTAGACACCCGGCCAGAGTGAGGATAATGCTGAGGAAGGTACATACACAGTAGACACCCGGCCAGAGTGAGGATAATGCTGAGGAAGGTACATACACAGTAGACACCCGGCCAGAGTGAGGATACTGCTGAGGAAGGTACATACACAGTAGACACCCGGCCAGAGTGAGGATACTGCTGAGGAAGGTACATACACAGTAGACACCCGGCCAGAGTGAGGATACTGCTGAGGAAGGTACATACACAGTAGACACCCGGCCAGAGTGAGGATACTGCTGAGGAAGGTACATACACAGTAGACACCCGGCCAGAGTGAGGGTACTGCTGAGGAAGGTACATACACAGTAGACACCCGGCCAGGGTGAGGATACTGCTGAGGAAGGTACATACACAGTAGACACCCGGCCAGGGTGAGGATACTGCTGAGGAAGGTACATACACAGTAGACACCCGGCCAGAGTGAGGATACTGCTGAGGAAGGTACATACACAGTAGACACCCGGCCAGGGTGAGGATAATGCTGAGGAAGGTACATACACAGTAGACACCCGGCCAGGGTGAGGATACTGCTGAGGAAGGTACATACACAGTAGACACCCGGCCAGGGTGAGGATAATGCTGAGGAAGGTATATACACAGTAGACACCCGGCCAGGGTGAGGATAATGCTGAGGAAGGTACATACACAGTAGACACCCGGCCAGGGTGAGGATAATGCTGAGGAAGGTACATACACAGTAGACACCCGGCCAGGGTGAGGATAATGCTGAGGAAGGTACATACACAGTAGACACCCGGCCAGGGTGAGGATAATGCTGAGGAAGGTACATACACAGTAGACACCCGGCCAGGGTGAGGATAATGCTGAGGAAGGTACATACACAGTAGACACCCGGCCAGGGTGAGGATAATGCTGAGGAAGGTACATACACAGTAGACACCCGGCCAGGGTGAGGATAATGCTGAGGAAGGTACATACACAGTAGACACCCGGCCAGGGTGAGGATAATGCTGAGGAAGGTACATACACAGTAGACACCCGGCCAGGGTGAGGATAATGCTGAGGAAGGTACATACACAGTAGACACCCGGCCAGGGTGAGGATAATGCTGAGGAAGGTACATACACAGTAGACACCCGGCCAGGGTGAGGATAATGCTGAGGAAGGTACATACACAGTAGACACCCGGCCAGGGTGAGGATAATGCTGAGGAAGGTACATACACAGTAGACACCCGGCCAGGGTGAGGATAATGCTGAGGAAGGTACATACACAGTAGACACCCGGCCAGGGTGAGGATAATGCTGAGGAAGGTACATACACAGTAGACACCCGGCCAGGGTGAGGATAATGCTGAGGAAGGTACATACACAGTAGACACCCGGCCAGGGTGAGGATAATGCTGAGGAAGGTACATACACAGTAGACACCCGGCCAGAGTGAGGATACTGCTGAGGAAGGTACATACACAGTAGACACCCGGCCAGAGTGAGGATACTGCTGAGGAAGGTACATACACAGTAGACACCCGGCCAGAGTGAGGATACTGCTGAGGAAGGTACATACACAGTAGACACCCGGCCAGAGTGAGGATACTGCTGAGGAAGGTACATACACAGTAGACACCCGGCCAGAGTGAGGATACTGCTGAGGAAGGTACATACACAGTAGACACCCGGCCAGGGTGAGGATAATGCTGAGGAAGGTACATACACAGTAGACACCCGGCCAGAGTGAGGATACTGCTGAGGAAGGTACATACACAGTAGACACCCGGCCAGGGTGAGGATACTGCTGAGGAAGGTACATACACAGTAGACACCCGGCCAGAGTGAGGATACTGCTGAGGAAGGTACATACACAGTAGACACCCGGCCAGGGTGAGGATAATGCTGAGGAAGGTACATACACAGTAGACACCCGGCCAGGGTGAGGATACTGCTGAGGAAGGTACATACACAGTAGACACCCGGCCAGGGTGAGGATAATGCTGAGGAAGGTACATACACAGTAGACACCCGGCCAGGGTGAGGATAATGCTGAGGAAGGTACATACACAGTAGACACCCGGCCAGGGTGAGGATAATGCTGAGGAAGGTACATACACAGTAGACACCCGGCCAGGGTGAGGATAATGCTGAGGAAGGTACATACACAGTAGACACCCGGCCAGGGTGAGGATAATGCTGAGGAAGGTACATACACAGTAGACACCCGGCCAGGGTGAGGATAATGCTGAGGAAGGTACATACACAGTAGACACCCGGCCAGGGTGAGGATAATGCTGAGGAAGGTACATACACAGTAGACACCCGGCCAGGGTGAGGATAATGCTGAGGAAGGTACATACACAGTAGACACCCGGCCAGGGTGAGGATACTGCTGAGGAAGGTACATACACAGTAGACACCCGGCCAGAGTGAGGATACTGCTGAGGAAGGTACATACACAGTAGACACCCGGCCAGAGTGAGGATAATGCTGAGGAAGGTACATACACAGTAGACACCCGGCCAGGGTGAGGATAATGCTGAGGAAGGTACATACACAGTAGACACCCGGCCAGGGTGAGGATAATGCTGAGGAAGGTACATACACAGTAGACACCCGGCCAGGGTGAGGATAATGCTGAGGAAGGTACATACACAGTAGACACCCGGCCAGGGTGAGGATAATGCTGAGGAAGGTACATACACAGTAGACACCCGGCCAGGGTGAGGATAATGCTGAGGAAGGTACATACACAGTAGACACCCGGCCAGGGTGAGGATAATGCTGAGAAAGGTACATACACAGTAGACACCCGGCCAGGGTGAGGATACTGCTGAGGAAGGTACATACACAGTAGACACCCGGCCAGAGTGAGGATACTGCTGAGGAAGGTACATACACAGTAGACACCCGGCCAGAGTGAGGATACTGCTGAGGAAGGTACATACACAGTAGACACCCGGCCAGAGTGAGGATACTGCTGAGGAAGGTACATACACAGTAGACACCCGGCCAGGGTGAGGATAATGCTGAGGAAGGTACATACACAGTAGACACCCGGCCAGAGTGAGGATACTGCTGAGGAAGGTACATACACAGTAGACACTCGGCCTTTAATTTTTTCTAAAACGTTAGCAAATTCAACCAATAGCGCTTCTAGAATACAGCCCTGTGATTGGTCAAACCTCTGCCAAATACGCCCTGGTATGTTAACACAGACTGCCTTGCAAAGTTAAAATCACTGTTTGTTTTTGTTTCTCAATTGTACTCCCCCCAGGGGGATGGGCTGCTCCCAGTGGTACTGCAATACTGGAGCAACCCGTGGGACAGGCGAAGCAAGCTTCACTCCTTGTCCCCCTTGACAAAAATTGAAGTAATGTCAGGGGCACGTGGCCCCATACGAGACATTACGCTCGTAAGAACAGTGTTTTCTACTTGATCTTAGCCAAGAGGCCGAGAAGCGATGGTTCAGCTCTTTCAGACTGCTGCTTTTATACTGAGAACTGAAACGAAACTAGTATGGGTTTTGCTTGTAGTTCTTGTAAAACTGACAGTTTTGTACACCATGCACACATACTAATTACTGCTAATTACACAAGAATGACCAAATTTCTAAAGGCATCATTGGAGGTAATCAAGTGGGATGTCTAATTATTACTTGTGTAATTAATACTCTGACAAGCACACTTATGATGCAACACACGGTGCAACATGTGTGAACAAACAAGCTGTGGTCGCTTAACTCATCTGCACATACACAACAGTTTAGTTCTAGCAGGATGTGTGTCAGCTGTATCCACGTGACCCAGTTGTTTTTGTGTGTGTGTGTGTGTGTGTGTGTATGCTGTGGAGGAGTCGCCTGCCTGTCTCATCGTGGATGTGAGCCTGAAGAGCTGAGAGTTTGCGGTAAGCTAACAAACCTCTTCACTTGCTCCTGTGCTTGTATTTGTTAAACACTTCTTTCTTTTCCAAAATAAAGTGAATCTCACTGAGCTGCATTGTGACAATCCTGACATTGCAAGCAATGACACTAATGAAAGGTTTGTTTTGCAAGGCATGCACCACACTCTGACCCCAGTCTCTTCACATAGCCATGCAAGCCTCACTGGCTAACCATGCAGTTACATTGCATAAACCTCTGCCCATTCACACAAACCTTTCTCCCATACATATCCACACTGAGTCTCACCCCCTCCCCCCTAGTCTCATTCTCAGACTATTTTTGCATGCAAAAAATAGTCTGGGAATGAGACTACCCCCCTTCCACCCTTCACAAATGCATCCACATCCCCTTCCTTACCTATTCATCAAGCTTTCTACCTCGTATTTCTTCTCCTTGCACAATGAAAACTCACACCGAACATTCAAACTCACCCCTCTCCGCCCACACCCACACTCCCTCCTCCACACACACAAACACACACACACACACACACACACACACACACAAATCTGCCTCCTCAGGAGATGGGAAATATGCAGGTTGCCTATGCTGGCAGATGTAACTGCACTGAGTGTACTGGGGGAAGGGTGAGTCGTAGACTCTAGGGCCATTGGCTGAGACTTAACAGCAATGATACCCAGAGTTTTTAATTGATTGATTGATAGGCTAGTTAATTAAGTAGTCAGCTGATTGATTGGTTAATCAATTAATTAATAATGATCAATTGAATAAACAGCTAACTGATTGCTTAATTATCTATATCAACCATCTCCAATTATGTGTTTGCATGGCAATGGAGAAATTGAAAATATACAGACACTAAAAATGGTCTGAAGAATCTTAAGTAGCATCTGAAAAGCTGCAACACTCATTGTTAGTTCTTCTCTGCAGGTGCAGATAGAGATCATTTCCACCATCAATTTCCCCAGGTTCTCCGGCAATTTGTCTGTACTGCAGCAGCTGCCCCCCTCATTATAGAAGCTCCTACTGATGTCCCTGTCACTGGCAGTGCACTGCCACTGGTCGGTGTGTCCTGCGTGACTCTGACCCTAGCCACAATCCTTGCCTTTCTGGTACCATGAAATTAAACGAATAGAGAACAGAGTTTTGTTTGTAGTGCAGGAAATTATATGCTGTTTCAGAGTGTCACCAAAATTTTCTTTTATACCTTGACCCCTTGTTCTTGTGTTGCATAAGCATAATTTGCTCGCCGAGCGAGCTCCACCTAATTTTCCTTTTGCGTGCAAGCTAGAAGGGAAGTTCCTGCTCATTATACAAAATGCAGCTACTACGAGAATATGAACGTCTTTTTGTGGCAGCGGCTCTCTACCAGGGTACGCGTTGGGAGCAGCGATGCCGTGAGGCAGAAACTGGTCGTTCTTGGGACCGGGTGGGGTAGCTATAGCGTGTTGAGACACGTCAATAAGAAGCTGTTTGACGTCATTGTTATCAGTCCCAGAAACCATTTTCTCTTCACCCCCCTTCTGGCCAGTACGACTGTGGGAACGCTTGAATTTCGCAGTATTATTGAGCCCATAAGGAACACGGGGTTTCGGGATGAGCAGCATTTTCATCTCTCTGTTGCCACCGGGCTGGACACTGACAGACAAGTGGTGCAGTGCGTCAGTTCTTTAGACCCAACGAAGGAGTATGAGGTCGCGTACGACAGGCTGGTGATTGGTGTTGGAGCTGTCCCAAATGATTTTAATGTTCCGGGGGTGAAGGAGCATGCTTTCTTTCTAAAGGTACCGGCATGCATGCCAACTGCATATGCAGTATGTGTGGTACGCTTTATTATTCCAGACCTTCCTTGATTGCTTACAGTGCTGTGGATTGCAATGCCCAGTCGACAGAGTGTCAACTGTGTGAGCCAATCAGTGAACAGGATTTAAACTGTTGTACAATCATTGGTTGGTGAGCTTGGTACACCTGTAATTGAATGTTACAAGAATGTTGCAGGAACGTTGCAATCCATAGCTTTATGGGAAGGTCTGGGAACGAGGCTGCATGACCTTAACCCACCTCACACATTCCCAGTCCTTCACCACAAATACCATTGTTTGCAGTATGATTAGCACTAGTCATACTGCAAGCAATGGTATGAAGACTGGGAACGAGGCTACCTCACACAAACACACAAAAATACACACCTGCACACAAAATGCTCAGGAGATAGCTGATGCAAGGAACATCAGAAACCAGATTCTGACCAACTTTGAACTGGCGACAAAGCCAAATGTACCAGAGCAGGAGAGAAGACGACTTCTGCACTTTGTCGTCGTCGGTGGAGGGCCAACTGGAGTGGAATTTGGAGCCGAGTTTTATGACTTCTTCCAACAGGTATGGCAAACCAATCAGCTCCAAAAGCACTCAAGTTACTCCCCCTCCCTCCCTCCTCCCAGGACCTATGTCGTCTGTTTCCAGAGGAGAGGGAGATGGTGCAGATCACACTAGTGGAGGCGAAGGACATCCTCTCCTCTTTTGATCAGCGCCTGAGGGCCTACACTGAGAGACTCATTAGGAAGAGGAAGAGCATGAACATCCTCAAAGCCTCTGTCACAGGTACCCCTATTCTCTCCCATCTACCTTCAACTTCTCTTTCCATCCTTATCCCATTTCTCCTCCTCCTCCTCCTCCTCTTCCTCTCCTTCTCCCTCCCCCCTCTTCCCTACTTTCACACACACACACACACACACAAAGAGGTGACCTCAACCAGCGTGACACTTAATGATGGGACCATGCTTCCTTGTGGGATGGTAGTATGGTCAACTGGCCTTGCACCAAGGTACAGCTGGATGTACTGTTGCTGTAATGTAGAGAGTATGCAGCTGGCTTTACTGTCTGCACCTTATAATGCAGAGAATTCATCAAGAAACTCTCTCTCGACAAGAATAACCATGGACAGGTCAGCTACATGTCATGCACTTGGAATGTTTATTATTTTTGGAGGGGGGAGGTGGGGGGGGGGAGCAATGGAAGGAGTGATAGGGGTAGAGAGTGACGGAGGGAGCAAGAGAGGGAGCAAAGGCACGAGTGAGTGAGAAGGAGGGATGACAACTGAGGGTGAAATGGTATTAAACTATCTCTTCATTTCAACAGATTATTGTGGACACCTACCTGCGGGCTGTAGGAGACGCCAAGGGGAGGGTGTACGCCCTGGGAGACTGTGCCCAAGTGTTGGGCCAGACACTCCCCTGCACAGCACAGGCAGCTGAGAGGCAGGGAAAGTATCTCGCCAGGGCCCTCGGCCACCAACCAACCAATGAGAAGCCACAACCTGACCCTTTTGTGTTCAAGCCGTGGGGCATGCTGGCCTATGTGGGAGGATACAGGGCTCTGACTGATACTCCAGTGGCAAAGTCACAAGGTTAAGATGTTGGAACATTGTTCCTTCCTTCACAATACGATAGTTCTTCACCCAAACGTTTGTTACCTGTAGTATCGCAAGCAGTGGAATATATGAACACAACCCTTATTGATGACATAGCTATTTGATTACACTCTGGGACAGTATACAAAAAATTACAGAAACTTTACTGGAGTTTACAAGAGAAAACAATTGTCAAGAAAATGTGAAGCTCCTCCTGGGTAATTAGTCGTGTATTTCTTGAATAGCCCAAGGGATGGCTGAGACAGACCTTGGAAAGGGCTGTCTCAGCCATCCTTATGTCAGTTAAGTGTAACCCAAGATTCTTGGTTCCGTTCATTTGTTCACAGGTTTCAATTCCTGGGTTCTTTGGCGGTCAGCCTACACTACCCAGCTGGGAAGCTGGAGGCTTAGGATGCAAGTGCCCATTGACTGGATGAAGGCATTCTTCTTTGGCAGAGATACTTCAAGATTTTAGTGCCATTCACCAATCAATCAATCAACCAATCAGTCAGTCAACCCAATTAATCAGTCAGTCAACCCAATCAGCCAATCAATCAACCCAATCCATTGACAATTGAGGGTAATTGGTGAAAATAACCCACATCAATCTGGTGGCGTGCTAGTTTCTCCCAACCCATAATACTTTCAAAAGAACAAAGTATGGCTAGAGAAAATATTGTCACTACTTGGTTGTCGTTTACTGGTAGCAATGGTACATAGTGGTTCTTGATTTCCAAACTAAATTGTTTACACAAAGGAAATAGACAATTAACATCCTAACTTGAAGTGGTATGTATGAGTGTACATTGTTAGATTTGGCCTTCCTGCCAACACTGGACAGTGTAGAAAGGCTGCATGGGATGTTAATTAAGTCCAATAGACCCTGTCTCGTTCCCAGGTGTGGATGGGAACGAGACAAAGCAACTGATTGAATATAATACGCGTGGCCGTACCGTGGACCATAGATGGACGTTCGTGAATGTACTATGACAGTCTCTGCAGGTATAAATTGTTGGTAGGATAGAGGAATGGCGGGTGTGGCGAGAGTCCGGCAGGTAATAGAGCAGGCCAAGACCACATTCAAGAAGGCCAAGGGCGACGCGACCTTTCAAGAAGACTTTGAAAGACTCAAATCTCTTGTAAGTTTGTATACTCCATTATATAAAGCTGTGGGCTTCAAGGATACACAGGGAGGGTCCAAGACGTGCCATACTTCATTTTATCATTTTCCATACTCGATTTTGGAACTATTAAAGTTTTGAGGTTGGCATAATTAAATAACACTGCACCAATATGTGACATACAAAAGCTACCTGACTGCATTTTGTGCATGAGATAGCAGTCCCCATCTCTCGATCACCCCAGTGCAACTGATGAGGCCTGGTATTGGCCGAAATGTGTCCTGCGCAGTGGGTGACTTGACATAACATCTAGGCCTGTTTTTTTTAGGGAGATGTGGTTCTTTGATTGTTCATGTATGTGCTGGTTCAGCTGTCCATCTTTGTAGTTGCACAGGATAACAGTTTGACACAGTGTTGTTTGATAGTCTGGTTTGCAGAGGTGGAGTAAGTGCAAGTGAGAGAAAGGTTTGGTGAATAATATCCCAACATGAATCCATGGGTATGTTCCTGCTAGTGTTGATGTGGACAAGAATGCTGCATCGGCCAACCAGTCACCATTCTTTATTGTGGTTGGTTTGTTCTATTTAGGCACATGTATACAGTAAAATATAAAATTTGGAGCGTTGACCAACCAATCGTGTTGAAGTTCTGGAAATGAAATCGCAATATTGTGAAATGCCGTGGATCTGTGCCACTACTAAGTTCTTTACTAGACTCTCTTCCTCCTCTCCTCCCGGCACTAGAGGGGTTTGGGCTCATGTGACAGTGATGTTATCAAGACCTCACTCAAGTGTGGAGAGGGTGTGGTGACTTTCAGTAGTAAATAAAATTCATCGTTGAGTAGCATGATGCAATTTGAGAAATGCTATTAGTAGCCTTGTTTCCAGGCCCCGCCCATCTTTCTGTTGTTTGCATTCCTACAAAGTGATTGGCAGTTTGAAATTCTTGGTCAAAAAGCGAAGTGAGGCGAAGAATCATGCTTTAAAGTCAATAGATCCTCTCTGTTTGGATGTGGGAACGAGGACGGAGGCTTTATGTGTTGTGAAAATGAAGACGTACCGCATGCTAGGTGTATTAAGTATGAGTGGGTGGTAAATGAAATACCTCTTTTGGTATTCATAGCTCTCTGTGGAGTGTGTGTTTTTAGAAAGGCAACATGTCTGGTTGTGTTAGTGGGCTGTACTGTGACCTCACCGAGCCGGCTGCCTGACAAGAAGAATGTCAGCTGTTTTTCAGTTATCACATTTGATCTGAGAACAAAATTTAGGAATATGACTACCATGTCGTGCATTATCAAGCGGATATTTCACTTATAAGCGCATATTTGCTATTAAGTGCTGGTGTGTGTGGTTACTATAGTCCCCAGGCCCCTTTCCCGATTTTTTGGGTGGGGCCTGGGGACGAGGGGACCAAATGCTGTTAAGTGCTTATTTCATTTAAAAAAAGCAT
>OX422201.1:975515-1040515 GCA_949130485.1 Agelas oroides | reverse complement strand
TGATGTAGGAGTGTCCATTATGGTCAGCAGGGATCTGCAACAAAGGGTTTTCCTGTAATGGTGTGCTGTTCAAATGTTCATGCAATGGTGTGTTTTGTTGCGAGTCCTGTAATGGTGTGTCCTTCATGGAGTCTTGTAATGGAAGCATTGTGTGCATTTCATCTGAAGTTCTCAAGTAAAAGCACAGCCAAAAAACGACAAACAGAGTGACAGCCGCAAAGACCTTCCGGAGATGCAAGTCTCCAAGTGGATGAACAGCCTGCTCACTTCCTGCCATTGCAGATCTTGTATCAACAAGAGCTGCAATGATGGTAGGTGAAGGACAAACAGTAAAAGGTTACGTTCAAGGGAGTTAGAAGGACCATAGATAATACAGCAGGAAACCTTTTTCCTGCTGTATTATCTATGGAAGGACTTCCTCGCTTCCATCTCACAAGTCAGACCCGTTCCATTCTGCAGTGTGAACCAGTTCCAGTATCGACACATGGAGTTGGATGTTCAAAAATGTATTTTGAAGTGGCAGGCCAGGTTTTAGGTGAAGCTTCCAGTAGTGGAAGCAATTAGTGCTGCAGAATGAAATAGGGCTGGCCTGCGAGACTAAATAACCCCTAGTTGGTCTCACAAGCCAGACTCTCACGCGGGAGAAGAGAGTCTGGTCAAATTCCCATCAGGATTTTGTGTTCCATACTCAGCAGCAGGGCGCCTAATGAAGTAGGGCCGTGTTCTGGAAAAGGCAACTTTAACACGGGTGTGTTAGGCACGAGCCGATGATGGGAATTTGACCAGACTCTCTCCTCCCACGCGAGAGTCTGGCCTGTGAGACTAACTAACCCCTAGTTGGTCTCCCACCATTGTGTGACCGCTTGAATAATTTATTACACTGTTTGGATAATGCCCCTATCAATGCATGGTATGCCCCATCTCTGGTGATTACCATACTTCCGTAGCCAATGGGTTTATACCCATTTCGTCTAATCCCATTTGGTCTACAAAAATTTAATATGTCCCATTTCGTCTAAAAGTGATATATTAGTTAGCAGTGAGTACAGTAGCCTCGTCCCCAGGCCCGTTCAAACGGGCCTGGGGACGAGGCTAAGTACAACACAGTGCAGCTAAAATGACAGCCAATGGCTGTAAGCCTTTACAAGTTCACTGAGGGTGTAATCACCCACCTCGTACTTCTCCTTGATGGTCACGAGTCTCCTTTCGTGGTTTCTGTACTTTCTCCTCTTCCTCACTGGCAGTCCCCCAGCTGCTACCTGCACATCAGTGGCTGCTTATTCTGACTTGAAGAGGCTTACAACAAAGGCCAAGGCTATCACTGAGTTCACAAAGCACCTGAACTCGTTGTCTTCCTTGTAGAGGACCTGTAGTCCAAGACCTTGCACCTTTCTCCATATGGCCTGAGCAAAGTGGAAGAGGCATCCCTTCCTTTCAGCTTGCGGGAAGCAGATGGCAACAGACTGTTGCAAGGCTAGTTAAACACTTGAAGTTGACTGATCTGAGTGTAAGCAAAACCCTAACCTTTAGTACCCCTGGGGCAGTCAAAGGAACTAGAAATTGCTTTAAAAAATGTTTTTTTTTTTGGATTTTAGACGAAATGGGACATGTGTCCATTTTTTTTATGAAATGGGACATGTGTCCATTTTTTCAGACGAAATGAGATTAGACGAAATGGGCTATAACACTTGGCCACAACATGTCAACCTCCCCCACCTCCCAGGGAGGGAAGAGGGGGTTCAGTTGCAGCACCTTGTGCCCCAGTGACAACAGCATGAAGCGAAAATTTCAAGAAGACAACCGGGAGGTGGGGCATATTAAATGAAGGTGATAAAAGTATCACCCATGCATCCGTGTACGTGTACACCGGCGCTATGGCAAAAGGAAACGAACAGCTCATGCCAGATACGCGCTAGAACAACCTCACAAGTAAAGCCAACCATACATACTTACACATTACATGTTCAAACCATAGGCAGTGACACCATGACACAATCCGAGACCCCGTTCGTCAGAGTCTCGTTCCCAGTCCAAGCTTAGTCTCGTGCCTAGACAAAGACTGTATTAGTCTCGTCCCCAGACCCCTTTTTGTACCGTCAGCTACTGGCTAATTATTCTGCCTGGAGATTTGAATGTGAATCTGATGGTAGCATTCCTCCCTCTTATTTCCAGGCAGGGATGGTGAACGTGGCTGTTGAACCATTCCCATAACCCATCCCAGCATATTTATCAGTATACTACACCGTACTATGTTGTTATGTTGTACAAAAACAAACCAACAAAAAACTAGTTATTATAAATGAAAAGCAGTTTGGATAAGTTACGTAATCTAAAGTGGTCCAGCCACATACACAGGAGACAACTGCACTACACAATGATGTTTTTGTCTTGTCAGCAAATCACACAAAATTGCATGCTAAAGTCAGAAGAGTGAAATGAGCAGCATGGGGGCCAGCAGGAGGAAGAGGGAGGGCACAAACTGAGGGGCGCCTGCAGTTGGAGTTACGGAAGTTATGTCGTCCAACACAAGAGGAGCCGAGGTGGCTGCAGCTGCAAAGCCGAGTTCAGGAGGGAGGTCCTGTGCCATGCCACCAGTACCATTGATCCGATTGGCCAGCTCCTGTCCTTGCTCGTGGCAGAACCGGGCAAGAGAGTTGTTTCGGGCACTGAGAACTATCTCCAGGTTTCTTGAGGTCGTGGTGGACACATGGACTTCGCATCGATCTGAGACATTGCGTCTGATGACATTGTTTCTCACAAGCTTTTCTGTGAACTCGTCCAAGGTGTCTACACTGGGATCAAGTTCCGCATACTCTTCCAGATCATCACTGTCCATAGCGACAGAGACCACACCACCTGTGTGTGTGTGAGGGGGTTGGGGAAGGAGGAGGGAGGAAAGGGAAGAAAGGGAGGGAGGAGAAGGAAAAGGGATCGAAGAGAAGAGGAGAGAATGGAGAATGAGAGATGTAGCCTGTGCAGGCGGGAGAACCTGGTATTTTTTCTCATGTGAGCAGCATCAATGGTAGAAAGGGGGTAGAGAGACCTTAAAAACCACAGAAAGAGCAAAGGCAGTAGGTGACTTACTTTCACATATCTAGCTAGCGAGGGGCGAATATTCTACACACTGAGTGTTGAACATATAGTTGGTTGAACAATGTGTTGCCTTTCTGTTCTGAAAATGCCAGGGGAGTAAGGAGGCTGCATTATGTGTAGTGAGTGTGAAGCTTTGTACATTGCTGTGTTTCTGCTGCTTGCAGCAAGTGATGGGAATCTAGGCAAGGGATGGAAACGAGGCTAACACAGTCATGCATGCAGCAAATGTAGCCTCGTTCCCAGGCTCCCCCACTCTGGAATCCGAATGTGCAGGGAGAGCCTGGTATCTTTTCTCACATGAGCATGACATAATCGGAAAAAAGCTTCACGCTCACTACACATAATGCAGCCTCCTTCCTCCCCCACCCACCCACACACACACACACACCAACACATACACTTACCACACACAAGGCAGCCTCAGACACACACTTACCACACACGGGGCAGCATCCCTCCTCTGGCTGTACCCGGTGGGAACAGGTAGTCCTGTTGTAGGAACATCTCCCTGATCGCCTTACCCTTTCACATGTCTGGTCTGGAGTCTCATCCTGGTTCGAGTCCTCCTCACACCGGCCCATGTGGTCCATGCGAGCATTGCCTGACTGACTGCGTAGCTCACAGATGTTGTTGTATGTCACTCGATCCGTGCCACATGCCTGCAAGTGGATGGATTAATTGATCAGCTCTATAGTGAACACACTCCTCTCACCCTTTCAACTCTCTCTTCCTACATAGCTACTCCCTTTTCCCCCAATATCCTCTAGCACCTCTCCTCCCCCTTCCCCTCTCTCCTCCTCCTCCCTCCTTCTTCCTCCTCTCCCCTCTTTTCTCTCCTCCTTCCTTTCCTTTCTCCTCCCCATCCCCTCCCTCCTCCCTCACCATTCCTCCAGAACACCTTGTGTCATTGCACCTCCTGGCATGAGCTACCTGGACACCAGCCGTGTACTGCAGTAAGTGGCAGGTGCTATTGTAGGATTGGCCATTTGAACCACACACACCTGCAAGTGTGACAGAGAGGAAGAGAGTGAGACACACACACAGCTACTTGGGGAATGCTGAACTTTCAGAGCTAAACTAGTGGGGATCAGCCTCAATCATACCCAGGTCATTTGGGAATGAGGTGCACTGCACTGTAAGTGAATGCCAAAGCATTTAACTTGGTGGGGATCAGCCTCATACCCAGGTCATTTGGGAAGGGGAATGAGGCTAGATCAATTAATGATAATGTTCTAGTATAGGTGAGGGAGGGGGTGTGAATGACCAAATGTGTGTGGCTGGGTTGGATAACCACCGGAGTCCAAGGGTGTAGCTGTACTGAAGTACTGATTCTAGAGTACAGCAATTATATAACCTCATTCCCAGACCGTTCCCACTTGCAGTCTGCAAAAACGGAGGGGAAGGTCTGGGAGATTTCATCACGTGCAATGACATTAGGTAGACTTGAGGGTAGACAGACGGGAAGCGGTGCCCAATTGATGTAACTCACAAACTTCACGTTGATCAACCTCGACTCTACCAAACAACGAGCTGTATTGACATTGCCTTTCGAACATTCTGGTCTCAAGTCCTTGGACAAGACATTACAACTTACAAGAAGGGCCTCGAGGTTCCTTTGTCAGGCATTAATTGCCCCCCCCCCCCCGTCTGTCTACCTATTTTTTACATTACATGCATGCATGCACATGGTGAAATTTCCAAGCCTTCCCCCTTCATTTTTGCATACTGCAAAAACTGGAGGTGGGAATGAGGCTAGCAACTATAATGCAATTATGAAAAGTTACATATGGCTTAACCCTAGCCTCGTTCCCAGGCCCGCGCCCAGCTTCCCGTCGCTTGCAAGCGACGGGAAGCTGGGCACGGGCCTGGGAACGAGGCTAGCTTAACCCACCCCTGTTACCTAGGCTACAAGGATTACTGTAGGATACATGGATCTTTTACCCACTTTCATCAATGTCGTCCCGGTTCCTGCAACTCAGCCTGGTTCTGTTCACTATAAAAACAAAAAAAATAAGCAGATAATATTTCAATCTGGATTGTACTAGCCTCGTACCCAGGCCGTTAATTAGGAAAATAACGGCCTGGGTACGAGGCTAGGATTGTACCTGCATGGCTTAATTACAGTTCCTGAACCTATTCCAGATGATGACTGGCCTGGGAATGAGTTTTTCCCAGTCTCTACCACAGCTTTCACAAAAAGTGTAGAGAACTAGACTCACAGACCTTGTGCCCATAGATCGGGAAATTTTCATGGTAAAAATAATTCATTTTCGCATTAAAAATATTTCGTCGCCCGATGGTTCCGCAATGTAGCGTTTCCACGCATTTAATTTTTCGGCGCTCCCGCGCACCGACGAAACAGCGAAAATTTCCGGAGTATGAGAATGTGGCTTACAAGTAGCCTCGTTCCCAGGCTCTCGCCGCTGAGGAGGGTTAGGGTTAGCGGGGAGAGCCTGGGAACGTACATTACCCCAACCCGTTAATTGTTTCTGGAAACAAGGGTAGGGTATAGGGTCGGGCAGGGATTTGTTTCCAGAAACACCCGCAGAAACACGTGTGGGCGTGTACAGGGCGAGGTACAGTTAGTACCCTTGATTAGTTGCTCGAACGAGGCTACGTACTACAACGTTTTCGTCGCTCGACGCAATATAGCGCATATACGTAGGCCTATATTTTCGTCGCTCCCGCACACCGACGATTTCCCGATCTACGAAACTGAGGTGTACATGGAATATAGAATGTGGCTTACAAGAGTGTGTACGTACCACATATCCTCAATTTGTCAGCACTACAGCCCCCTTGCGTGAGGCACAAGACCCCCCCTCTTTTCAGGCAGGTCAGCCCAGGTCGACAGGGGTACAGGCTACAAATGGACTGTGTCAGAGAAGGGGAAGAGAAATGGGACATTAACTACCATGGTTCTATAAGTTAGAACACTAAGAGTGCATGACGATGTCATGACGTCGTCATGAATGTGCACTCTTGGAGCACCTGACTGTAAATTTGTTCACAGCATGTGGTAGCCATGGTAGCCAGCTGTCTCTATGGCTGTAAAGCTGGGGTGACCAACTAGTGTATACGTACATGTAGATATATGTAATTACACAATAGCCATTGTAAAGGCTAAAACAAAGGAATTAGTGTAACTTTAACCAGAAGTGTCGTACACGGGTTGAGCAAGGGCCTGGGATCGTCTCATTGGGCTGCAAGCGAGCACAATGCATGGCAAAGCACATGGAGGGGTAGGTGCGTCCATTGGTGCCGCAGACGGGCCTTCTGCGCATCATCCTGCACATTTGGCAGGTGTCGTTAGTTTCAGTGCCATCCTCACACACAGGGGTTTGGGTGCAGATGGATCTGCCATTGCGGCAACCACATACATTGCACCGTCCAATCTAATGGAGAGGGTGCATGGGTAGGAAAGGGGAGTAATACGTACATGTTGTATTTGTCATGCTAAAGATGTTGTAATTAACTCATTCCCAGGCCAGATGTGATGCTAGAATAGGGTCTGGGAATGTCATGCAGGTATACTAGCCAGTGCAGTCATTACTTTGCATAATCACACATGATCATTAGTAACACCATATGGTGGCCATCACCATAGCAACAGGATTTTCATTCATTTCTGAGCTAATAAAAGAGTGTGTGGCTTGTGTTTGTGTGTAGCTGTGTGGAGTACACAAGAGCTCAGGTTGCTAATTTTAGTGATGTTCCAAAACCATAATCACTTATGCTGCACATGACCTTTGTGTGCTCTGATCTTGAGTCATGTAATCGGAGCATGTGACATCAGCGTGTTGTTGATGAGAAGCGTGTTGTATTGTTTTAGCCTCGTTCCCAGGCGCTGGGAACGAGGCTAGTATTGTTTCAGAGCACACAGTTTACCAAACATTGTGACATGTATTGTTATAGTAATCAAATTTTAATTGAATGTTGAGGCAGTTCCTAGTCGCAAGTCACATAAAAATAAATCCAGTACTACATGAACAATGAAAGGCACTGAAGTGCCAAACCCTCGGCACAGCAGTGCATGTGATCGTACTTGTGTGTTGACTAGAATCGATCACTGTCTCGTGAACAATAGAAGCTGTCATGCTTGCCAGATGTGTTTGGTTCAGTTCTTACCTGTGCAAAGTCTGCTCACGTGTTTCAGAAGCTCTCTTACTCGTTTTGTGGACTTTGTCTCTCTCTTTCCCCACTAATAACCCTTCCTCAGACAGTAAGGCTTTTCTACGTTTCATTGCGTTCTCAGGCTCCCCAACAGCAGTACACTGTGCTTTCCTTTCTTCGATGCGAAGGCATGGTCACAGTCACAAACTGATCTCTTCACGTGCACCACGGTATTACACTGTGCGCATACCTTTCTCAGACGCATAGACCTATTGCACTCCATTGCATGCACTACGGTATTACACATAGGCGTAGGAAGCAAATTTGAAGTGTAGAGGCCATGTTGTGCCGCGCGAAGCGCTGCTAAAAAATGGAAAGTAAGTTCGCCGCGCGTAGCGCGGCGGCGAATTTTTTCAAAGTCTGCACCTTTAGACTGCAAAATAAAGCCTTTTTTCAACGGTGTATAATATTCTAGCCTCGTTCTCAGACCTTACCAACCATCCAGTACAATATTCAATTGATGTGGAAAACAGATTATACTGACTTCTTCGTCGTTCCCAGGAGACCGCCCGGCTAGCTTTCTGCATTAGCTTCGTACCGAGCCATCTCACTGCCAAGATTCCGATCACCTTATAGTGTACTTTAATCGGAAATGTACGCATGTAACTACATATGAGACTGGTGCAACGAAGAGGCTGCTTGACCTTAGCCTCGCTCCCAGAGAACGAGGATAGCTTGAGCTAACTTATAGCATGCATGCAGGCTATGAATATTAATTTACGGCCTAAAAAGTGTAGCGGCCAAAGCCGCTACGGCCGCTACGGTTCCTACGCCACTGTTACACTGTGGGCATACCTTTCTGAACCTCTCGTAAAAGACAGTCACAAACGTTCGACGGAAAACACTATACCGCGTGCTCCAAGTCACGTGATCACACATTACCGCTACTACGTACGTGTTACGTTACGGAGAGGTATACGGAAACATTGCACGTGAAGAAAATGGCTGACTTAGTCGCCGTAAGTTTATAAGTTAACGCTTCTAACTTTTGAACTAAGCAGTTTTAGAGAAAACGGCTTTTTAATTTTACTGCATTTTCCGCGCTGTAGCTGCTGATATCTCTCGTTGAACGCCTAAAAGCGCGAGAAGGCAGAATAGAGAAAACGGACATACACACACACAGACACACAGACACACAGGACAACTACTGTAACCCTCGCGCATGCGCGCCGAGGGTTAACTATATGCACCAGTCATGTGATCAATAAGCACCAGTCATGTGATCAATAAGCACCAGTCATGTGATCAATATGCACCAGTCATGTGATCAATAAGCACCAGTCATGTGATCAATATGCACCAGTCATGTGATCAATAAGCACCAGTCATGTGATCAATAAGCACCAGTCATGTGATCAATATGCACCAGTCATGTGATCAATAAGCACCAGTCATGTGATCAATAAGCACCAGTCATGTGATCAACATGCACCAGTCATGTGATCAACAAGCACCAGTCATGTGATCAACATGCACCAGTCATGTGATCAACAAGCACCAGTCATGTGATCAACATGCACCAGTCATGTGATCAACATGCACCAGTCATGTGATCACTAGTATGGACATGTGATCTACATACAGTCAGTGCTCAGTCATGTGATCCACAGATATCTCACCCTGGCTCTGTTGCCATGTGGAACCATCCTACCCCCGATCATGCAGTTCCTTTGGTTGCCACTAGTTGGGGGGCGTACCACCATGCAGTTACCACTGGTCGTGTTCCTACACCTCTCTAGACGACCATTTTGACACATGCAATGCTGGCAGCGTCCACCAGACATTGGAGCTGGCCTGACAGCAGATTCACCATGCTGTACAGTGTAGCTACTCCCACCCAGCATGATCCTACATGGGCGGAACACTGCACAGGGGGCAAGTGGATAGAGAGAAGGGAGGAATGGGAGAAGTGCATACCATTGTACACCTCCATGTACATACACTTAGTCACCTAGCTCCTCCTCCCCCCAACACACACTCACCTCTAGTCATACAGTCATCTGCGTCCCCCCTTCTGCGAACAATAGCATCAGGTAAGTTAGCAAGCCTTGTCCCATTTGGGTACACACAGAAGCAACTGAACATCCTGTTCTGCATCATCCGACATTGTGATGGGTGGTAGTTCCCATCATTGTCACACCGTATTTGTCCGTTCATCCGGCGTGCAGTAATGCACGGACCTGTGTAGTTGAGTGTGAGAGTTTATAAATACTGCGAATTGCAGGTCACTTGTTTGTAGAAAATTTTTTCATCTGACCAATCAGATAGTAGAAAACCTATGCCACATTTGATTGGTCAAATTCAGCAATCTACAGTAGGTGGGAGCTTAAGCACATAAGAGAATGAGGCTCACTCGGATTGGCTGGCCATGCAGGTAGCTAAACAATGAATACTTGTAGCCTCGTTCCCATTCTGTGGTGGGTAGCCTGGGAATGAGGCATGAAGACATGTACAACTTGGCATGAGAAGTACACATACACAAAGCAATCACACCTCTACCCCCCTCCCCTCCTCACCTGTTACCCGTGTGCACATCCTAGTCTGCTCATTGCACCGCAAATCCCGTGCACATTCCTCAGTATCCACACTGGTCACTGTGCCTGTTAAAAAGCGATCACTAATCCCAGGGAGTCCAGATGTTAGACGGCCTTCATCATCATCATCGTCGTCGTCGTCGTCGTCGTCGTCATCGTCGTCGTCATCATCGTCGTCATCATCGTCGTCATCATCAGGTTCACACATCCCACCCTCACCAGTCACTGTACAGAGATCAAATATGGTTTCCAGCTGCTAATTTTAATGACATCATAACATGTGCTCATGTACAATATTCTCACACAACTAACACAAGGCATAGTTGCATGGCAAAATGGCACAAGATGTAGGGATGGTGTGAAAGTGTTGTGGTGTCGTTCCCATCTGGTTTGGCTGATTTTTTTTTAGGGTTCCATCCCTACATGTGCTTGTTTTCGTTCAGAAAACTTTTTTGTGACTTTTCTAATAGACACTGCTTGGGTGCTAGAACTGGTTGTAGACAAGCAAAAAGACAGTGTGGGGTTTACTTGGGAATTATACTGCAGGCAATGGTTGTATACAAGCAGATGATGTTGGTGTTACATATGCGTGTAGAAACCCAACGCTGCGTTCAAAGCGCTGTATCGCTGAACTTCCGGGGCTCATGCATACCAGATACGTGCTTCGTTGATGCGTGATATCATAGAACTATACACTTCCTATGGTATGTATTATCCCTGGTATTATCTACGGTGATACAAACCGCGTATGAGCCCCGTCCCGGAAGTTCCGCGATACAGTGCTTTTAACGCAGCGTTGCGATCGAATAGCCTCGTTCCCAGGCCACTCCCAGATTTTATCTCGCAGCTGTGGAGAAAACTCTCCACAGCTGCGAGATAAAATCTGGGAGTGGCCTGGGGACGAGGCTAGCGATCGAATATGCGTGATGGAATAATCTTCGATTTCTACACGGGACTGCCACATAATATAGAAGTTTTTTAGATAAAATTTCTTGTGTCTTTTCTGTACATCAGTTCAGTAACAAACGCAAATTATGCTCAACACATCCATTATTTCTAGTTAGACAAAATGCTCAATAAACCCGAATTCTCAATACATAAGTATACCCACATTCCATTATCAAAGGCCAACACAACTGAGGTCATGTGGTATATGAAAAACAGAATCTACAACTTTCTGCCAGTATATGTGTTACTATAGAAACAAGGGTGAAGTGGAGATGGTTATATAACACCTTTTATGTACATAACCATGATTTTTGTAATATAATGTCCTTATTCTTACTGAGGTCAAGTCATGAGATGTAAACTGATAGCAGCAAAAATGCTATGAATAATATTTTAATGACAAACAAGGCAAAATGTCAGTGGGAGAGACGTTTTTAGGACAAGTCACAAGGTAGGGTGTAAACTAATATCAGTAAATATTGATATTATAATGACAAAAAAATGTCAGTGGGAGAGGCATAAAGTAGCCTGGTAGTTAGTACCCAGTCACGTTCACATGTCAAAACAGGTATAAACAAGGTAACAATAGACAACATGGTGTAAACAGTGTTATGAATAACATTATATTGACATTAATGGCCAAGTTCGCTGTCAGAGGGGTGGGGGGTACAATCACAAATGGTAGGGTAGTGGGACTATCTATGGCATGAGTATATGTCCAACAATGCAAATAGGAACCAACAATGTTGTGAATGGCATTGTAGTTGACACCTCTCCTGGTAGGAGGGGCATTGATCACATTCTTTTTGAGGCTAGTTAGAGTTCTTCTCTGTCCTCTGGGAGTAACTGAGTGGTGACAGATGCCTAACTAGATAGCCACATGACCAAATGATCTCACAAAATTGGTATGTTATTATTTTAATGTATATGTCCCAAGGGTGGCCAACACACCCTTGCTCTCTCACTCATCTTCTCCCTTACGTTTTAACTTGTGCAAAATTTTCCTCACACCCTCACTCACTATTCAGGCAGCGTTGAATCCCCACAACACCCACAGATGCACAGACCCCCAAAGGGCTGCAGTCTTCATCCTGCTCACAGCCCATCATCATGGGAGTTGTTTCTGGAGTAGCAAAATATTACACCATTAGAAGTTCTCCTATGCTAGCAGATGTATGACGGCTAGCTAGACAGTTAGTTTACAGTTTTAAAGTGTGACTGCTACTGTGGGAGATGTTTGTGTTAAACTAACACAGACTTGAACATTAGGGATGTCTGTGGCATCACTATGACAATTAACACTGTGTGCATCTGCATTTGTGTGTGTGTGTGTGTGTGTGTGTGTGTGTGTGTGTGTGTGTGTTGTGTGTGTGTGTGTGTGTGTGTGTGGGAGGGGGAGGGTGATAGAGGTGTGAACTGACTTACCGTTGTTGCAGGCCATGTCACAATAGAAACACTCATCGTCATTACGCTTAATACATTCCCTTTTGCATCTGCGTGAAAGACTCAACACTGTCGTTAAGCAGTCCAGCTGATTGGCTAGAGAGAAAGATGGAGAGTATACCGGCCTTAAATTATGGGTTAGCAACTCATGCCTGAATACTTTGGGGGAACGGACAATGCTAATGTTAAATGGAAAAGAGCTGAAAATGCAGAGGATTGAACTGTTTTGGTCTAAATCAGGTACACGTTATTTTATTTTAGATTGTCACATTATCGCTGCAAACAGCAATATTTGTTTAACACTGCACTGACAGACAGACAGACAGACAGACAGACAGACAGCCAGACAGACAGACAGACAGACAGACAGACAGACAGACAGACAGACAGACAGCCAGACAGACAGACAGAGAGATGGACAGACAGCCAGACAGACAGACAGAGAGATGGACACAACAATTGCTTAACCCCTTCACATTTGTGCGTGGGGGGTAACAATATTAATGTTACACAAGCGACATTTCCCTTCACCATGACAACAGCAAACTTACATTGTGTACAGTTGCAAATCTGGCATCCTCTCCGGTCCTGCTGGTAACCATTTGGGCAGGAAAGTGAACAGCGGAATTCTGGACACATTGCTGTAATAATAATAATAGCAAACATGATAATTTTAATGTACACTGACCAAATGTAGTCTTAAAATGTGCTAGGTAGTTTCCAAGAGATCAAGGACTATTAGCAGTAGCCTCGCTTCACTCTACATGCAATGGCTATATGTTTTGGTTAAGAGCTTGATTGTGCACCTAGATCTGATTGCCTGTTCCTCAAGTAGCCCTTTGTAGCTTAACTTTCACACTAGGGGGTTATGCTTGAGAATTAAGACAACTGAGCTGTCCATCTGCATTCAGTTTGGTGTTTCTTTCCACTTGGGGTGCGGTTACCCCTTGAACAATAACAAGAAAAACTCTATTAATTTTGCCATTTTCACAAACAGAGATCTCTTTCACCCCTCATAAGGGTTGTAACAGTAGAGTGTACCATTGCAGGTCTGGTTGCAAGTGGAGCAGCCCTCTTCAGACATTCTGTCCCTATGAATGCATTCAACCCTACAACCATCAGTTGAAATAGACTCTGGTGATGGACATCGCCTTCCACCATCTCGCTGGGCAGCAGCCACAGCAAACAGCAAGCCTAAGAAAAGAAAATCATTACAGACACTCATAGCATGCGACTACAAGAAGAAAGATACTGATAATAAATCATATTTAATGGATTGCATCTACCGGTAGGTGTAATTATTAGGAACGGATCGAGCCTGTAAGGTGTACGAACACTCTTCCAACATTCGCAATATATACAGACCAGCAGTAAAATAGTAAAACACGGTAAACTCCCTGACACGCAAACATTAGCAACTACAACAAGGTTGTGTTTGAATATATATATATGAGAACTGAAAATAACGTACACGACGTAGCTACCTATCGATTGCAAAACAGATACAAGGCCGTAAGGTTACTTGCAACTATTTACTCTTCGCTTCACTTACACAGAGCGCAAAGAAGAGTAGTTTGCATTTCGAATGGATACGGTGACTCGATCTGGATCGGAGAAAATGTGCGAAGTTTACTTGTAACCCGATGTAGGAGCCACACCCTTTAAAATGTTCCGACAGTTTACGGGTAGTTTAGTGATTGGTTCGCGCAAATGTTTGCGCACAGCCCTTGATACGTACCTTTGAACCTTGGATGTGGGATGAGAATTTATTAATACGGGAGCTTCCATCTCGGTCTTACTACTCTGCTATCTATGGTTTAGCCATCAGATGTAACAAAAACAATCACTATGGACATTGTAATGCAGATCACATGACTCTTGAATAGTACAGCTATAACCATAATTAGTGACTTTTGTGTGCCCACAACACCAGATTTAGATGTCTACTAGCTGAAATTTGCACCAATTAGGTATTTTGGTGAAGTAGCTAGGTAAGAGTGTTTGGTTGTTACACATAACTGAACTATTTGCAATGTTTGCACATTGCAAAAGAAGCACATGCAACCAGGGTCGTAGCAAGCACCTGGGAACTAGTCCAGCCATGCAAGTGACGCCACTGGCTAAATCTGGCAAGTAGGTTAGAAGGCACAGGAAACTGCTTTCTTTTTCCCAAATGTGCGCTAGAGTTATAAGTTATAGTTCACTGGCTGATGTGGCTTTTCAGGGATATTATCCTGTGGTTAAACTTTATCAACCAATCCACTGTTCTTGAAGCAGCTCTCTATAATGCCTGGTGGGCACCCCAAATTTTCATATCTCGTCATAAATGACTACATTATACATGTCTGCATGGCTGCAATATCAATGCATTAGTCATAACAGGTTCTGATGCAAGAAACAGGGCATAAAAATAAAAGGCATATTGGTACATTGATCATGAATAGAATGCTCAGACATGTCCCATAAATGTACAATTCCTGGGTCTACATGTGTATGTGTAGATGCTTTCCATAACGTTGACAGATGGCCGGCTTGTTTTTAGGCCATAGTATGTGAAGCAGTCTAGGAGACTTTACTCTGAACTTCCAGGCTACCAGAAATGTTTGTTGTTAAGCTCTTTTTGTGATCTGGCTCCTCAATTTCATTGGTCATATCTAATCACTGCCCCGTCTCATAGCTATGTTCACAGCTCCCAGAGACTATGCTGGTAGATAGCCTTCACAATACAAGGTAGTCCTGAAATACAGCTTCAGTAGTTATTGCATGGCAATGGTTATGCATAGCAACAGTTAAAACATCTGGTTAACCCTGTCCCCAGATAGTCTCGTGCCCAGACCCCACCCAGCTCATGCAAGTCTGGGTGGGGTCTGGGCACGAGACTAGTCCCCAAGCCAGCCTCAAAAAAAGAAAACAAATATGCTCAACAGGCTATGTTCCACAAAAGGCAGCTGTCTCAAAAGCATGTTGTCAAGGATACCAGTGATTTGCAGTCCTCATGACCATGCAGCCTGCAGCATCACACTGTGCCTGGAGAAGCATGATCGATGCAGACATTTTGTTGAGCAGACCTTCCCATTGTCCATACTTTGAGCAGAAACAGTTGTTTTTTTTTTTTTGCATTCTACAACTGATCAAAAACTGGATGATGAAAACCTGGAAACAAGGGTATATGATGTGTGTGACATAAACGAAGCAGTTGAGCAGAGAATGTCCTACTGACGACCCATTCTGAGTGGCTACCAAGTGCATAATGAATTGTGAGGGCTTGTACATGTATATATGAGAGGCATATAGAGACCAGTTTAATTACAAGAGACCATCTCTTCCCATGGTTTGAGTAACCCAGCAATTCTGCCCCTGGCTCAAAAACTGGAGCCAGGGAAGGCCTAGCTGGGAATGTATAGTACTCCTAACATGCAGGAAGTGTGTTTCTGAAACAAAGGGTAGGGTATAGGGTCGGGCAGGAATTTGTTTCTGCATGGTTTGTTTCAGAAACAGTGCAGGGGAGGCTATAGGTTGCAGTACACTTATTTATCCAACTTAGTGCTTGAATGAGGCTACTCATAATACTTTTTTAGTATGCATAATTAGTTGTCAAAATGATTGGTTTTCAAGACTGATCAATAACTCAGTGCACAAAATGTACAACACAATATCTGTGTACACATACACAACGTACTACAGAAACACGGCAACTCTTGAGTGATAAGTTAGCTGGTGAACAAAAATGTTGAAAATACAAGACATCAGACATCTAGTATTGAATTCAGAAAGAGAAAAAAAATTGTGAAAATTAATATAGTGCTGCCAAATCTATACACTTGCACAAAATACATCTCTGTACAAAATAAAACATGTCTCTACAAAAATAGATCTACATTCACAAAAACATTCAATTTGTTCAAAAGACAGTCAGGCATTCATTTGATATGGACAGATTTACTGGGAATGAGGGGCTTCGTGAAATGGGTGTCTTCTTGCGTGACAGCTTAGTGAGGATATCCCATATTGCAGAGAGTGGAAGCCTGTTATGGGGCTGGGGGTGCCAGCAGTCCCATACCAGATCCTGGAATGGAATGGGGACAGAGGGCATGTAAAACAATACAGAAAACTCCATAAACAACACTCTGTGACTGTGATTGCGCTGACAGGGGGAAGTCGATCAAGTATTGTCACCTGTGGCTCATATTAAGTACAAGCTTGGTAAGGAAGCTGCTGCAACCATGCAGCTAGCCTCATTCCCAGACCAGCGTTAGATTAGTATATGATTCTCTCTCCACGATACCAAAAGATGGACCTTACCTTGAATTTCTTTGGGATCTCTCTGGAGTGGAATTCCTGCCTCACTCCTCTGCCGACCATGAAGATGACTGCTGTGGCATTAAGAGGAAATCCGAACTTATCCATTGAAAACGGGAACTGACGTGTCAGTAGCTCATATAGGACAGTGCTGGGAAGAGGGAGGGAGGGAGGGTTTCTTGTAATATAAATACAGGAAATGCCGAACTGCCATAACCGTTATGTTCAGCTGCATACTGATTACTGTCTACTTAAGTAACACCCAATGGATTGAACTTACCCAAACGCGTAAATATCAGTCTTTTCACTGTAAGGGTAGAGGTCGCCATTTTCCTGCAACTCAGGGTTAGGGGAGAGCGCTCTCACAATTTCTGGGGCAAGATAGTATAGCCTTGTGCGAGGTGTGATAGCACAACGCTGCTCATTTAAACCATGTTGTCTGTGGGGGGGGGAGGGGTGAGAAGGAGAGGAGGGAGGAGAGGAGGGAGGGGGGATGGGAGGAAGAGAGGGAGGGGAGATGGGAGGAAAGAGGAGATCTTGTAATGGCATAAACGTCATGACAGAAACAGTTTTGTCACATGACAAGCCAGATTCTATGACAAAACATAATGCTTATTTGATTCCATCTGATGAGATTCCTTACATCATGTGACAGTCATGTCTTATGTGATAGTAACACAAACACGTAAACACACACACACACATGCACACACACACACACACACACACATGCACACACACACACACACACACACACACACACACACACACACACACACACACACACACACACACACACACACACATGGGCACTTACTGTATCCAAATGCTGTCATTGAGGCTGGATATACCGGTGTTGGTAATCACAACCTTGTCCTTGGGGTCCAGAAAGACATTCCTGGAGTTGAGATCCTTGTGCACGATGCCTCTGGCATGGAGGTACCCCAAGGCCTGGGCAATCTGCTTGGCTATGTGGATGCTCTTGTCCACAAGGAAGGGTTCAGACCACATGTGGATGGTCTTGTAGAGTGTCTGCCCCTTACATAAACTGCAGAGAAGGAGAGAGGAAGTGGGGAGAGGAGAGGGAGGGGAAAGGAATTTAAGTACACATCACTATAAAAAATTGTGTGTGTGTGTGTGTGCAGAAAGGGGGGGGGGGGGGGAGTAAAGAGGGCACTCACCTTGAGACAATGGCGAGGTTGGGAGGGGCAAGGCTAGCTCCCATGAACAGAGCCAGGTTCTCGTGACGAGTCTTCTTCAACACAGAGACCTGTAAGGGGGGATTAGTTGACATCAGTTCGCTGTGCATAAAATGTAACACTGTGATTAGCCATTTGCTTTCCCCACCATCCCTTCCTTCCCTTCCTTCTCTTCCTTCTTCACTGTCTTCTTGTGTCTTTCCCCCTCCCCTCTCCCTCTCTCACACCGCTCCTACTCTCCCTCCTTGTGCTCTTACCTCCTCCTTGAACCAGCTGATCTGCTCGGGGGTCGCATTAGGCAGGTAGAACCTCTTGATGGCCACCTCTCCATGCCAATACCCACGGTAAACCTCTGCTACGGGGTCACGCCCCAACAGCTCTATGATGCGGATGTCACTGTACGGAATGTTCCACTCATCCACAACACTGTTGCGATGCTGGAGTGATACAAAGGAGAGAGAAATATCAAACTCTATTTATAATTAGAAACAAATTGTTGCCATAGTATTATTAATTGTACAAGAACTCGACCTCTTATCAAATAATGTAATTAAACTAGTCTCCACATCAGTCTAAACAGGGCTAGGTGCTAGAAGCCCAGGTGGCAGATAAAACTTTGTCTCTTGCTTGTTTGTAAATGCAGTGGCTCTAGTCACCGGGCTGTTGGTATGCCTTCCTCTGTGCCACATGACTAAGTACTCTGTCGCATTACTCACATGCATAAAGTAATAACTATTCTTAAGTGCTGGGCTTACTCTAACTTGTCGATATTCTGGGATATCGTCAGGAATTCCTTGGCTTCCCACGTAGGATTCTGAGTCCAAGTCGTCCTCCTCGGTCTGTGTGTGTACGTTGTGTGTGGTGCGTGCATGCGGTGTGTGTGTGTGTGTGTGTGTGTGTGGGGGGGGGGGGGGGGAGGGGGGGGGGAGGGGGGTATGAATAGGATGTTTATTACTGGCTCTGGAATGCTTTGTGTTTACATATACCTAGCAGTAGTATACTGTACACTGTTAAAAGTACATGCATTCACAGAAAATACATACTAACACCTCATTGGGTTGTTTAGTGTACACTGTGGCTAGACATTGCACTTGTGTGCAGCAGCCTGTGGGAAAATCCTTGCGTGTGCACACACACACACACACACACACACACACACACACGAAATAGCTTGCCCGCTACACCATACAATAGGCGCTGCAATGTGAACATATACTGTACAAGTGTGTTATTCACTCACGGGTAGGCTGTTGACAAGGGTGCTCGTCTTGGAGTCGGCAGTAGAGAGCGTTCGTTGGAGAGACTCTTTCCTGCGGACCATCTGGTGGTGAAGGTAGTCCTCTGAGGCATAGCTGGAAAGGAGAGGAAAGGGGAGGGGAGGAGGGAGAGAGGAGAGAGGAGAGAGGAGGGGAGGTGGGGAGGGGAGGAGGGAGAGAGGAGAGAGAAGAGAGGAGGGGAGGTGGGGAGGTGTGAGGGAGAAGAGAAGAGAGAGGTGAAAGGTGGGGGGAAGGGTGAAGGGGAAGGGAGGGGAGGCGGGAAAAGGAAAGGGAGGGAAAAAGAAGAGAGGGGCCGGGAGATGAGAAAGAAGAGGATAATAAAAACATGTTCATGCATGCACGTGTGTGAGGATGAGTTCCAAATACTCGTTCTTGACTCTTACCCATTCACGAGGTTGGTGGGGCTCCCGTCACTGCTGTCAGTGGACTTCCTCCCTTGGGGAAGCAGGAGATCAGGGAGGGACTGGGCGAGGACGATCTGGGGCAGAGGACGGAGCCCCCGAGGACTATTCACCTCCAGCCGGTTAACATCAGATATATCATTGGTACTACTCTCCTTGGAACTGTAGGAGCTATAGCCCTGTGATTCGTCAACATCTTCATTCAAAATATGAATGTCTTTTCCAATGCCATCTCCGTCCACCCATTCTTCGTCCGTACTTTCGTACGTGTTGATGTGCGGTGGAGCATATTCATATCTGTTTATCTGTGGTTGGGGGTAGTCGTATCTATACACATCATTTGGTGACCGTGGCGAGCTAGGAGTGAGACTCGGGGAGGTTGGGGGGGAGGTGGAGGGTGAAGGGGTGGAACTGGTGCTTCGGTTGGCCCGGGAGATGGAAGGCACTTCAAGGAGGCTGGAGGTAGACATCTGGGAGACAAAGGGATATACGCGACCGTTCTCACTGGCTATTGCCCTTTTGGAGCTCATTACTGGGCTGAATTGGCCTGCGTGGTGTGTGTAGCAGATGAGGGAAGAAGAAAGGAGAAAGAGTATGAAAATAGAACGTTTTTACATTTTCATAATGCAGTTTAAAGAAACAACCAACAACCAACTGTTGAGAGACTCCCCCTCCCTTCTTCTCCTTCCTCTCCCTCCCTCTCCCTCCCTCTCCTTCCTCTCTCCCTCCCTCTCCTTCCTATCTCCCTCCTTCTCCTTCCTCTCCCTCCCTCTCCTTCCTCTCTCCCTCCCTCTCCCTCCCTCTCCTTCCTCTCTCCCTCCCTCTCCTTCCTCTCTCCCTCCTTCTCCTTCCTCTTTCCCTCCCTCTCCTTCCTCTCTCCCTCCCTCTCCTTCCTCTTTCCCTCCCTCCCCATACCAACCCATTGAGTCACCACACACCATTCTTGGGCTCCTTGGTGAGGTCTGGTATAACAAAGTCTTTCTCTCTTGTATCTGCGTCGTGTGTGTTGCTCTTAATCAGACGAGGCCGAGAAGCATTGTGCTCAGAAGGGCTCACAAAATTCTCGACGGAGGGAGAGGGGGAGGAGGTGAGGAGAACGTGCTGTCTGAAGTATTCCATCAGTTCACGAGGCAGCCCACATGAGTAGGGGACCTTTGGAGCACAACTCTTGTGACACTTATATCTGAGAAACATGGGAGGGGGGTAGAAGGAGGAGGAAGAGGGGAAACAGGAAAAGAAGAGTTAGAAGAGGAAGAAGAGAATGAGAAGGTGTACCTGAAGACGGTACATGTACCAGCACAAATACAGTCTCTATGCACACACACACACACACACACACACACACTCACTTGCAATGCTTGCATTTCACTCCAATCATGACGGTTTTCTTGCAGTAGTCACACACAGGGTGAGTTAGAAACGTCTTGGTAGTAAACCTAGGAGGAAGGAGGAGGGGAGGGAGGGAGGAGAAGGGAGAGGAAGGAAGGAGAAGGGAGGAGGGAGGGAGGGAGAAGGGAGAGGAAGGAAGGAGAAGGGAGGAGGGAGGGAGGGAGGGAGAAGGGAGGAGTATAACATAAATTTCCCACATGACTAGGGGGTTGAGTAGCCAGCAAGCTGCCACTGAAAGGGACTGTGTAGAAGAAACACGGCTCCATGACAGGTCATGTCACTCCTTTCAAACTCTTTGTACGTGATGCTACGCTAACTTTGCTTGTGTACAATACAAACACTATCATAACAACCTTTACCATCCTAGCAACATGCCAATCCACTTATGGTTGAAATGTCAGAAATTATAATTAGTTAATTACTCATAAATTATATCAACCTGTGAATCTCATTAACAAACTGCATAAACAATTAAAGGCTGGAATGCAAGGTATTATTCTTGCCTGTACTATATAAATGGTATTTGTAGGTATTCACAAAGCACTTAGCTACTCATGCATTGTAAGGTAGTAACTAGTGACTAGTACTTGCGCCTACATATATGGGATATACCAGTGTGCTACATGACAGTATAATACTGAGGTGTGGGTGTGAGGGTGTGAGGAGGTGAGGGTGTAAGAAGGTGAGGGTGTGAGGAGGTGAGGATACAAGGGTAGGAAGAGTTAAGCTAGAAACTAGGTTGGGAGAGAGGAAGAGATGGGTTTGAGTGGGAAGAGAGGAAAGGGGGGAGGGGTCATTTACCTGTGCATCACAGCATGTCCCATGCGGGCGTTGATGGGGGTGAAGGTGCCAGGTGTGCGTGGTGACGTGGGGACACTGGTGGACTGAATACCTGGGAGGGTACACAAATACCGTGTTAAGGCCCACGGGGGATAAAAAAAATTCAACAACATGCATGTGGGTAGCCAAGATTGGCTGTACCCTCATCAAGCTGGTATTCCACCTTTCTGCCTCCCCCTGTCCCCTCCCACCTCATCTCCCATGTTTGGAGAGACAGACACACAAGAGCATTGCCTACTCAAATTACCCACTTTGTTGACTCATAACTGATACTGTGTCCCCCCACACACGCAATACTGCATGCTAAAATTTGTGCAAAACAACTCCAGAATTTAGGTTGCAGTGAGCTAGAAGGTGATGCTAATATGGACCAGGCTGGTGAGAAGTTAGTTGCAGCAGGCCTAGCTGATGTTAATATGGACCAGGCTGGCCAGAAGTTTAGTTGCAGCAGGCCTAGCTGATGCTAATATGGACCAGGCTGGCCAGAAGTTTAGCTGCAGCAGGCTAGTTGATGCTAATATGGACCAGGCTGGCCAGAAGTTAGTTGCAGCAGGCTAGTTGATGCTGATATGGACCAGGCTGGCCAGAAGTTAGTTGCAGCAGGCTAGTTGATGCTGATATGGACCAGGCTGGCCAGAAGTTAGTTGCAGCAGGCTAGTTGATGCTGATATGGACCAGGCTGGTGAGAAGTTGGTTGCAGCAGGCTAGCTGATGCTGATATGGACTAGGCCAGTAAGAAGACTGTTTGGCTAGTCAGGCCGGAAGATTAGTTGCAGCAGGCTAGACAGCTCAACTATTGGATACTAGCATGGGTCTATAGCTTTTGTCCAAAGAAATAGAATTACAGACCTGAACAATCGTGGGAATTACCCATGAGAGCCTGCAATTAAGGTTCTAATTTACATCTCCTTTCTTGCAGATAATTGCAAACACTACCAGTGGAAATATTTACACCACATGGTAACACATCACAGACCAGTTTCCATTCCGGGCAGTAAACATCCACTTTGCATTACATCATCAGTTAAATAGACTCCCCATACAAAACTATTCACATTACATCATCAAAGACAGGTGACACCTACCTCGGTCACTTTCAGCTGAGACGGTCATAAGAGTGAGCTTTGGAACAGATTGAGATTTGCCAGATTTCGGGAGCGGGTATTCATCAATTTGGTCCAAGTGCTCACTACTGGTGGCCGTTGTCACTGGAAGGTCAACCATCGAGGTGGATGTTACTTCGTGGCTGAGATAGGAAGGCTGTGAGGAGATGGATCGCCGTGGCTCCGCTAGTGAGCTGCACCGAGGCATTGCATACTCGTTCTGTCTGAAAAACGCACTCTGGTATTCATGAGAGTGTTGTGGCATGTTGTAATCTGCAGAGCCAAACTGGTCGTTGGAAAAGCTCTGGGAGAAAGTGGGAGTCTGGGCCAAAATTCGTCTCATTTGCGGGTGACTCTTGTGGATAGAGGAGGGAGACCCTGTAACCGAGTTGGAGACCACTGAGGGCTGGCTGCCGGCACGAGTGGGGGGGCTTGGAGAACAGTTCTCACATCTGTTCGCGACACCGCTGCTTCTGGTTGTACTGTGACTGCTGGAAGCCTCAGGGTTGATAATGAGGTTAGCAGGAGGGTTGGAGTGGGAACGAGTGTGTGTGTATCGCCGGTGGTACCGCATTCCTTCTGTATGGGACTCTTTTGGGGGATCGTGGGGTGCACTGTACGAGGTATCTCCTTCGTCCAGAAACAAGCTGCTACTGCTGCTCCTGTTTAGGGTGGGAGGGATCGGGACGGCAGGGCTCATGTTGAACGGCGAGGGGCTGTAACTCAGGTTGACAGCCGGGTGATGGGTGGTGGGGGAGAGGAAGGAAATGGAGGAGGAGGGGGTGAGAGGGGTGGGGGTCGTGGAGCAGGAGGACCGAGTGAGATTGCTCGAGACAGAGTCGGTACGTCCATCCTGGTCAAATGAGCCAAAGGTGTAGACCGAGCCAAGTCTGCTTGGGGTGGTGGCGGAGCAACCGCGATCAAACTTATGAGTGGAAGGTTTCTCTCCTCTCTCCCACTTTTCTGCAGTGCAGAAGATCAAATGGCAGACAGTGAGCTTTTAGGTTATTTAGCCGGCTAGCTACAGTTACCAGACAAGGAGGACACATACAATATGAGCTGGATAAAAACATTGTGCCAAATCAAAGGACAAACAACGGAGGAAACCTTCATTGAGCACCAATCTCCATGCATACGTACACACACACAATGGCTTTACAGTTTGCATATACTCAATAGACAGCAGCTGCCTTTCCCACAGTTAATGAGGTTGACTATTTTCTGGTGTAAACATGCACTTAACTTTGTAGCTTAAATGAACAAAAAGACCTTGACAAAGACAGTGTGCGTGAACATCAAAGCATACTAATTGCCAAGAAGTATACCAGAGCCAAAATGAAGTCTGAGACACTTCCTGTTTGTCTTCAGTCTTCCCAGACTGCCCATACACCCACAGGTGGTTTTTGGAGGGAAGAAACAGTGGGCACAACAGCTGTTCCTATACAATGGATCCAGATTCAAACTTTGAGTGTGGGGGGGCAGAGTGCTTCCTTCCACCCACCATTTTGGAGCCAGCTGCCAACCTTACTCAAAAAGAGTACTGGGCGGTGTATGGTAAGGAGGGGGCACATACAGACATCTTGTTCTTGTCCCACCTCTTTATCCTACACTTTGAATTTTGAATACACTTGCCATCCATAATTGATCCAGGCAATTGCACATGGCATAATGAATATGCGTACAATAAACACGGCACTGTTTATTGTTGAATCAAAGCGTCACACACACACACACACACACACACAGCCTCATCAGCTATGATTCTCATTGGATGACACTATGTTGTTGTGGGTGACATCATGAATTTTTGACATTATTGTGATTCTGTGAGGCAGAACAAGGACCCCCGCCAGTGTTTAAAATACTCACCATAAACCACACAACCACACACATATAGGAGCTGTGAAGAGCCATGTCCAAAAACACACACTTGGGGGGTTATTTTGGGCAAGGAAGGCTATGCGAGGAATGTAGATAAAAGGATTTGAATTTCAAAATTCTGTGTTGGGATGCACAACACTTTAAAGGCAAGAAGTATGTATGTGTACTATATAAACACAGAATTTGAATTTTGAATTCAAGACTTGTTTTGAAATTGAACTTAGTCAAAATGTGGTCTGAGTTACAAGCTTATGTCTTTTTTTTCAGCTGTCTGCCACATTCTGTTATGGTGTATGGTTACCAGGTTACCTGCCAACATGTCTATGGTGACCACATCAGAGGACCCGCTTGTCTGGCAGCTGGTCAAACAAGATTCATTGCCCAAGGACAGCATATTCACCATTCCTGTGATGTGCTATATTCACCTGTTGTTTGGTAGCCACACATACAGACTAGCTGCCTTGTCAAGAGTGCTCAAGTTAGATTGGATTGGCTAGCCATGTTTCTTGTCCTTGAAAATAAAGACTCCTCCTGCTTGTCTAGCAACGGGACTCCTTCTTTGAATATGATTGGTTGGTAGTCACGTGATGTATTATGTATTTGATATACAGCAGTCCCAGATAAAATCCCAGATAAAAGCCGCATGTGTATTTTGATAATGTGTATAAGGACTTTAAAAGGAGTTACAGCTTTGGACGTAGTCAGGTGATCAAAATATGCAGCAGAATATTGTTCAATTTCTACATGTGATGTACATGGGATTGCCATGTGATGTACATGGGATTGCCATGTGATGTAGTACAAATTGACTGTAGTACAACTGTCCGTCTCTATGCCAGGTCTGGTTGCCATGACAATGTGTACAGGCAGTAGGGATGCTGTGGGTCACATTTGAAAGGCCACTCAAAGCCCAGGGCAGTGTAATAAGCAGTCATGAAGAAGGACTGCACAAACAACTTACCTGTGAGCAATGCCCACGGTAAATAGAACGGATTGTTATTGCCAGCTGTCTACACTTGGATAGCGTGTTAAACTCTCCCATACGATCACGCTTTCTCTGTCCCTACAGGTATCTACTAGCATCATGCCTGAACGGATTGTTTTGTGATATTTTGCATAAATGCATTATTGCATATTACAGTACAGCAGCATACGGCAGCAGCATTGGATTTTGCTATCTACATTGGTGGGGACATTGTATTTCAGTTATGTGTGTGACCTCCGCCATGTTTGATAAGCCTTTGGTAGTAATAGGTAAGATTGTACAATGAGTGTATATAAGAGGTAGCTACTTTAAAAGACATGTTCCTCTTCCCCCCCCACTAGCACAACAATCGCTGTATCAATGTCACACTCATGTACTCCACTGTATCAAAATTAAGGTCACACTTTTATGGTTTCAGGCATGGCGTTCTCTCTACCTATTCAGCTTGTCTGTCTGTCTATCAATCAATCAATCAATCAATCAATCAATCAATCAATCTATCCACATGTACCTTCTATCTATGTTTGTATGTCTACAAAATCTTGTTGCGTCTCAATTTGCTAAATATTTTTTTTGGAAGGACAAATACACAACTGACCTCCACCGCCTACAGTCTAGACGTCTTGCTCAAAGGAGAGTCATGTTATGGATAACTGATAAATGGAAGGTCATTTGTCAGTGGCAGCCAGCAGGAGCCAAACTTAACAAGAAGCCGATTTGCATGGAGCCAAATGCAACAAAGCCTAACTGCATGGTGACATACAAGTACGATATTTTTTTAATGTTTCCATTGCAACAGTGCTAAAAATAGTAACAATGCTATAAAAAGCAATAACCTTTATATTTTCTATAGGTGTTTAAAATACTATTAATGAGGCATGATGCAAGAGGTCAGGGTACAGACACAGTGGTGTGACACCTGGTCACAGATCAAGTGACCTCATTTCTATAGCAACAACACAACAGTCACATGAGGCCTTCTGAGATTTCAAATCACAGCTAGCTAGCCACCATCATTATACCACTTGGATTTCAAAAGAAAGCTCCCCACAGAGCACAGAATGCTTGTAAACAGGTATTAAAAGAAGTCATACTTTGTGTGTGTGTATGGGGGTTAATGAAATACATCACTCCCTTCCTGGATGCTGGCACGTGATTGCAGTATTGGCAGGAAGTGCACAATGTATAGCATGAAAGTGACACAGGAAGTTTAAAATGAGTGGGAGAATTAATTTCATTGGCAGTTCCTATTACAGGAAGATGGTTCACAGATCACTAGATGAACTGATAAACAGCCGCACACCAAAAAAATATGGTTGAGTTTTGGTATAGATAGGCAGCCCACAAAAGAAAGGGTGTATAATGATGTGGCGTCTAGGCCCTGGGTAGTACCTGGAGCACACTCCCGCCTACAGACGAGGCAGGATGCTCACACATGGCAGAGGTTGCTTGGCATGGATGCATGTCTGGAAACAAGCTAGACTGCCCATTAGGGCTACTATGGATGTCATCACAATGTCTGCTTGTCAACTGGTCAATACAAGTGAATTTCACCACCATGTGCTAGTTTTGTAGGGACACTGATGGCCAGCCCTATGTCTTCACATACTAATGTCTCACAAGAAGGCCAGACTCTGTGAGAATTTAAGATGTGTCCAATCATGTGTCCTGTAAACCAATCAGACGGTTATGAATATCCACCGGCCATTTGAGCCTAACTGGCCATGCACAGTAGAAATTGCCTGTGTAGCCATAGTAGTTATCCTGGCTAGACAAATGGCTCCATAGACTTAATCCTTCTGCCTCCAGATATATTTGGGCAGTATGACTGCCCCCTAATAAGCACAAGTTATTGCTAACATATCCTACAGCTGCCCATGTCCATTTAATTACCAAAATCACATCAAAGCTGTCCCAGAATGCAATCAGTAGCCTTCAAAGAACTGTAACAATTTAAGAAACTCGATCGTAACTTGTAAACAACGTCCAAACTGTCCATGTGCTCACAAACACTTGTGCTGAGTGGCATGACTGCATTGTCCTAATATGGAAGTTTGTAATATGAGTTATGTCCAACAGGTGTTTTGTGCACCATGTGTGGTGGTATTCATGGCACAGCATGGAAACAGAAAATCACCGCCTCATTGATAACTAACAGTTTCAAGCAAGATGAGTATTCATTTTGTTTTCAAAACAACAAAAAAAGGGGGGAGGGAGCCACCAAGTATACTTCTTTTCCCAACTAGCAAACTCGTTCCCAAATCTAATGACTATAGCTGTGGTTTAGGGTCTCTACATAACTCCACAGCAGGTAACTCAAAGACTTTTGACTTCTAAGAAAACGCATACATGGTTGTAAGGATACTGTTGTACCCAGGATCTGTCTTGCATGAGATCATGAGCTCGGTACGGGGCTACCGTTACACATCAACCACTTGAAGGTCATAAGGTCAGGTTGACTGTTATCATTAAACAAGATGTAACGGGATTCCAGTTATGCAATGCGTGATAGTAAGAGGGTGCAGACATATTGTCCTGCCATTCACACAATGGTACATGAACCCATGGCAGTGCAATTAGATCGGCAGAGTTGAAACATCAGCCATTCAGTAAGTTTCTTTGTGCAATAGATTATCTGGCTGAAGCAACAGAAAGACAGAGGAGACGTTGTTTACATGGTGCATTACCATGACTACAGTGTCATGTTCACACAACTGGCATATAAACTCAACAAAAGTCCTTTTTAGCCTGCAGCTTCATTTGTTGGCATTGTAGCAGCCATTTTCCCATTTTGCTAGCAAGGAGGTTGGCATGGCACCAAGTGGTCCCCTTCCTCCTCAGAATCTCGACTCCTAGACATCTCTCTCAATAATAAACTGGTCGCGAGTGATTTACAGGATCTTCACTGCGCTAGTGATCAAAGACGCTACCCCGAGGAGTCACCCAAATGCATGTAGCTCTCTAAAATCTGCAGTCAAACGCCCACATATAAAACACTATGAACAGATTAAGTTCAAAGCATAAGCAACTCATCATCCCCCTCCTCTCTAAGCAAGCAAGGAATGCCACTATGTTATTCTCACTCTAGGGCTGCTACCTAGGTAGTGGTAAATGCCGTTGCTGTGAAGGAAAAACCAGAAACGTACGAGTGCCACAAAGCATCCGAGAGAACCAATTGAAATAGGTATAGCTGGCTGTGCCGTATGACCTTTATAAATTTACCACCATTGTAGTGTTAGTGTAAGCAAGCTAGCAACCCTACCACTAGTCTGGTCCCAGACCCTCAGTACGGTACACACACAACAGGCATCTTGCAGAGGGTCTGGGAACGAGACTACCCTACCACATAAACAGCCTCGTTCCCAGGCTCCTCCCCCAGTGACCTAAAGGCTAGGGAAGAGCCCGGGATTTGAGGCCACCACACAAGAAGGACTCAATCAGGGTAGCTAAGTATTGGGTTACACACAGTAGCTAGTTTACCACACACACACACACACACACACACACACACACACACACACACACACACACACACACACACGCGTGCACACACACACACACACACACACACACACACACACACGCACACACACACACACACACATGCACACACACTTCAAGTGCGTTGCTGGGCAAACAACAGGTTTTTAAGTTGGTTCTACTTGAGCAGGGGGGCCCTTGAAACTAGGTCAGCCCAATGTTAGATGATACCCTTGAGGTAACCAGGTGTCAAGGCCTTGAAGTGGAGTAGGGATACTGATAATGAGATTAACAAGAGTGGGTGGGGAGGGAAGTCACTTAGGTGAACAACAGGTAGCATAAACCTGCTCTGACTCAGCTAGCAGCAGGCATAATGGGGGGTTATTTGTGTACATAAGAACACATGAAGACATTCCCCTGTAAACAGGCAGATAACCCCATTATACACTGACACACAAAATTGAGAACAATATAACACTGTACAGCAACATCAATACACACATACACATGTGTGTATAGCACACAATTCTCAGCATTTTCCATTAGTAACCATGGCAACAGTAGTCAGGTGATTATCACACACTTGGCTGGAGCACAATCACTCCGCCAATAACTCTCCTTATATGCTCAATGCTTTTAGCACACTACAGAATCGAGTTGTTTACAGGAGAAGGTGGAGAATCTCCCTATGGAGATGTCAAGGAAGGCAGCTAGGCTGACACAGACGTTCCATACAAGCGTCTACAACAGGTGTTTAGACTGCTCAAGGGCTGCAGATGGTCTGGTTCCACTGAGCTAGTACACAACTGGCAGACAATCTACCTCAGACAAATAAACACACTAGAATTAGTTGTCTTCATTTCTATGGAGACTATACTAGGCACAGTTGCACCACAGTGTTGTGTTTGGGCTCTGAATCCGCTAGAAGTGGGGCATCTGAGGGGGGATTCAGGCTGCCAGTTTCTTTCACTATACAACCAGGTACGTACGTATGTACGCTGAAACAGAAACAAGTGGTTACCATGGAGCTATCCCACTCTGTTTAGGATTCATTACAAAAACACACCAACCAGGTAAGCAAGGATGTCGTAACAGGATCACAACAGCCGACCCTAAAGGTACACTTACCGTAAAAGGTAGTCAGAAAATCCAGGTAGCTCATAAGTTTCCTGGTGTCCTCTGCAGGGATTTCTCGGCGCTGAAGCAACTCCTTGAGATCAGGAGTCGACATTGTGAATAGACTGTCCAACGTTAACGAGCCGCCAACTAGTGCCTGAGATAAGGAAATGAGAGGATGTAGATAGAGAGGAGTGTAGGAGGAAGGAAGAGAGGAAGACAACACCTAGTTCCACAGCTGTTGCAACAAGCAGCATGCACACAATCTGTGGTTATGCTAACTAAACCAAGATACCTTTGAATGTTAAACATGGCGGTGGAAGCTACCTTGTCAGCAGTTTTCTACCTTCTAGTGGCCCGTACCTTGACAGAGCGGGGTTCAATGTTGGTCACATTCAAAAACATCTCCAGGTCTATCCATCGGTCCAGTTCTTTCCGGGCTTCCTCCAGATGGGTGTCCTCCTCCTCTTCGGCCTGCTTCAGGTACTGGTGCTTGAGGCTCAGCTGCCGCGAGAACCCTCGTATTAGCTTGTCCTAAAGTGGGAGAAAAAGGTGATCCCACTCAGCTGTCAGGTGAGAAATGGCACAACTAATTACCTAAATTCTTGATCCATTTGCACAATTTAACAGGGGGATAGGGTGTGAAAAACAATGGTGCAACTATGAGCTAGCTCGAATTTTTTTTTTCAAAAACAAACAAAACAAGAACGTTTTGAGCTACACTATTGCACGTATGCACTCTCCCTGGCCCTTCTGAGCTAGCCGCACGGTGCGCGGCTTCATATCTCCGCTTACTAATTTGAAATTGTCAGCTATTAAAGCTTACTTCAAGTAGCAGCATATTTTCTTCAATAGTGGATTGCGCCTCACTACTGCTGGTGAGTGAAGAAGGAAATTCGTAGCATGACAGCCTGGCAGACTGGAGATTTCTGGCCGAAATATCGATCAGCCGTTGCTGGATCTTCAGTTTGTCGATGGTGGACGTTAACGAGTTGTACTCGTTCTCAGAACCATCCGTAGACATGTTCAGCTTTACCATACTTCTACATACGTCAATACAGCCATTTACCAGCCTCTTTGAGGCGCTAGCTATCTAAAAGTCTTGAAATCACAAGTTTCGTCATTGCCTGGCCTTTTTTTGCATGTTACAAAGGGCAGAGGCTGATTACTTTGTCGGCATACCACAATTGCGATGGGGGAAGTAATTTCACCTAATTTGCCCAAGGGCAACTATCGCCCACGCACGACCAACTTCCAGGCCACAAGAATCCCTAAAAGCGTGGGTGGCGGATTTAGACGCTGGCTAGGCTTGTTGACGATGCCTCCGAAGAAGAAGTTAGGCTACAACTGGAGAGGTAGACAGCATAAGCGCAGTGGTTTTAGGAACAGTGAAGAGTTGCTGTTGGCCTCTGATTTACCCGTGGTGGAGCTTGAAAGTTCGGCAACCGAGTATGTTGGCGCTCGCGTGGACGATTCAAATGCACTGGTTCTGCCTTCTAAAAGAAAGGTTGTTGATTCTAGTGAGTCTGAGAGGGCTCCAAAACGTAAGAAACTGAGCGGAAAACAGAGAAAGCGACTTCAGAAGGTCATCGAAGCGAAAGAGAAGAAAGCAAGAGTAAGTGTTCTAATTAAAAAGCACTACACGTGGGTGCTGATGTGAGTTGTCATCTATGCCATGCCCTGTGGCTCTCAGTTAAAAAATTAAAGTCCTGCCTGCATCTATGCTGACTGTAAAACTGGGTTGTTTCAGTGGCAGAGTTGTTTTGACAATAAAGCTTGTCTCTTGTTCTTACTGTGGAGCTTAATACAGCTAGCGAAAACAGAACTTCTCAATGAAGGTCAGCTGGTATGTGCACAACAGTTTCAGCTATGTACTCAAGGTAGATCCAGGTGGGGGACAAGGGGGGGCTCCAGTCCCCCTTCCTTCAAAGGCAATATTTATTCGGAGCTTCCGCGCTTCATGTGGGATGACTGAAACTCTCATCAACGCTTGGACACCAGCTGTGGATTCTAGCGACTCATTCACATTCAACTCGGTACCATTCTTCGATGTTTTCACGAGTGTCCAAACTCAGAAACAGCTTTTCCAAAACATTACTTGGAGTCACTGCACTTTGTGCAATAAGACTGAATATCTCGTTGACGTTTGAGTAGCTATACACCAGTACAGTCTATGACTTTCATGCGGGCTTTGACGACTTGTTGACATTTGAGTGCCATTTTGATGAGGATACAAGTTCCAAAATAGTGTTTCCAGAGCCCTACAAAGAAGCTTTTTTAGACCTTTCCGTGCTTCGTGTGGGAGGGGAGATGCCATCTTCCCACTTCCCCCCCCCCCTCCCGCATGATATCAGCCCACCTAAGCACACTCCGTCACCATGTACTAGCCCCTCCCCCTTTTTGGGTGGTACTGTTTGTTTTGCTTTATTAGATTGGGATTTTTTTTAGCGTTGAAGGTATCATTGAAATAGCACTTTGGCTGTGAGATTATGTTAATGTACAAGTGGGTCCATTAGTAGGGGTCTGGACATGCGACTATGTGAGTTTGAGCTCACGAAGCTGTTATAGGTCAAGGTGACAACAGTTTTATGTGTTTTTACGAGTGAGATAGCCACGGCTATATATAGACTTGTTGCATGCACTCAGAGTTGTGTACTAGAACTTACATCATCACCTGGATAGTCTCATTCCCAGGCTCCCAAATGGCCTGGGAATGAGACTACGTCTTGTATGACTACTATATAGCCAAACCCAATTTAGCACATAATAGAATTGAGAACTACAGCCATTGTGCCAATGGTTTGTTGTATATTTTATATATTTTTCCACAAAAAGGTGATATCACACATCATGATCTATATCTGGAAATGATGTCATTCACACACTCTATTGTCCTAGTGAGGGTACCTTTATGCCACTATGCCCATATAAGGAGGGTAGTTATTGTTACCATAGTGTCCTAATGAAGAACAAGGAATGCATCTGGAACAGACATTAATTATGGCTCCAAGATTTGGCTGGACTTGTGGCTGTTATGCTAGGGGGAGGGATGGAGGTTTCTAGGTTGCCCGGGTGATCTGTGGAGAGATATAAGGTGATTTATTGGTTGGTAGTTTCACAATTTAAGACATTATTACGGCCATGTGATCTCATTTGCTGCATGTGCATGCCCAGCGTAGCTGATGAGGCCTGGTATTGGCCAAAAGGTGTCCTGCGCAGTGGGTGTTTGTGCATAACATCTAACATCTAGGCGTATTTTTTTTTAGGGAGATGTGATTTGTAAATATATTCACACTACTGTTAGTCATGCTCCTCACAGAAGTCATTCTATGTCTCGGCACATGCACCCACACACACACACACCACACACCACATACACACACACACACACACACACACACACACACACACACACACGTGCACCCACACACCACACACCACATACACACACATACACACACACACACACACGCACACACACACACACCTCTACACCTTTCTCCCCTAGCATGCATCTCTTCTTTGTCGTCTCTCTTCTCTGGCACTACCTGACTCAGAAATGGCTCTTCTTACCCCATCTACTTCCCTCAGCACAGCACGTGTTACTGAGAGGTGAGGCTGTAGGTCACATACCAGTACTGCTATAGACCTGTCATACATGCGATCGCAGTCATGTGACTCAGGCCCCTCCCCCCATAGTTTGGAGTGGCACCAACTAAGAACTACGTGTTCCATGGAGTATAGGTACCAATCAATGTAGACCATGATAGAAATGTTTGTTTAAAATGCCGAAAACATGGCCATATTTGAGAATATATGTTCAGTATTGTTATTATAAGCGGGGAGAGGAGGGGGGGGGGAGCAGGAGGGGGAGGAGGAGGGGGAGGAGGAGGGGGAGGAGGAGGAGGAAAGGGGAAGCAGGAGGAAAGGGGAAGCAGGAGTGAGGTTCAGTGGCTGAGTAAGTTGACTCCTGACCTAGTCCATAGTTCATTCAGCTCTTGTCTCTATGACAACCACAGTATGACCAAAGGTTACCTACTTCCTGTATGCAAATCTAGCATCCTGTGTACTTGAACCTTCGCTTTGATGTTATATAGTAACAGCAACTGTGCAAACTGGCAGTGTCACTGATAGTGAGTTTTGGCTTTGTCACTAATTGCACTCGGTGCCTATGGTAGTTTTACCTTTGTAGGGCGCAGTAGTGTCATTGCCAAGCTGTCAGTACTCTACTAGTCTTGCTTTGTAGGACAAATAGCTTATCACCAAGCTGTCAGTTCCCTAATAGTCTTGCTTTGCTGGCATGTAGGACCAATCCTGCTGCCAAGAGGTTGTCATGGCAATTGGTGCATTGATCATCCACCTTGTACCCATCTGGAGTATGCTTTATTGTTGCATGCATCACTCTCATTCTCAGACCACTCTCATTCCCAGACCACTCTCATTCCCAGACCACTCTCATTCTCAGACCACTCTCATTCCCAGACCACTCTCATTCCCAGACCACTCTCATTCCCAGACCACTCTCATTCCCAGACCACTCCCATTCCCAGACCACTCTCATTCCCAGACCACTCCCATTCCCAGACCACTCTCATTCTCAGACCACTCTCATTCTCAGACCACTCCCATTCCCAGACCACTCCCATTCCCAGACCACTCACACTCCCAGACCACTCCCATTCCCAGACCACTCCCATTCCCAGACCACTCACACTCCCAGACCACTCCCATTCCCAGACCACTCACACCACTGAGTAGACTGGGAATTAGGCTAGAGGGAATGGCAGTAGCTAGTCATGTGATAGATGAAAAATGGGTATGTGCATGAGTGCAACTCCTTATATATACCTGTTTCAGCCCGGTTGGATCTTGCAGTGTGAGTGTAGAAACCTCAGACATCCCGACTTTTAGTGGAGTTTCATGCATTAGTTTTGTCACAATGACATTGTAGGTTTTGAGCCAATTATATCATACGTTTTGTCTCCATGACATTGTAGGTTTTGTCTCCGTTCTGTCGCACTTTTTGATTACATCACCACGTTCAGAGCACTGTATTGCTGGCTTCCATATAAGGGCAGGGCTTGCATGTGCTTCATAGAGGCATCTTCTGCATCTGTGAAGCACATGAGCCCAAGTTGAGTAATGTGGCACTTTGGTGTAGCCTCGTCCCCGGCGCGCGCGATAAATGGAGAAGCGCCTGGTACACACTGTTTGCACATGCGTTTAATCTCCCCAAGATGTGGGGACTCCGGGCTATTTTCTGATTCTTCCGTGTCATGTGACGTCAGAGTTCGGATTCGATATAGTAAACTTGTCAGGATAATAATAATGGCGTGTAATGAAAGTTCGAATTTTCAGCAAGCGATTTCTCATGCCCTTCAGCGACTTGCGACCCCAAGTATGGTTCTCAAAACTTTCAACTCTCCGGTTGCACTTCACACACATGAGATTCGGTAAGCCGTCGTCATCGTTCAACGCAGTTACTAGTATCCTACAGAGTGCTTATCCTTGATGCTATAGTCTTACCTGGCTAGCTTTTTTACCAAACAATGCTAAGTCTATGGCGGCTATAAGCCACAGAGGATCCGCAAAGGCGGCACACTGATGCCATTTTCGCTAACTGGGCCACGTCGGGATGCTTACTACTTAAATTTCGTCAGAGTACACGCCCCTAAACAGTGTAAACGTCATAAACGTGAGCAACGCCATTTTTAATTAACCGGAAGCGCATCAGTGTGTACCAGGCGCTCTTCCTCCGCGCCGGGTACCAGGCTACACTTTGGTGGTACAATCCAATTATACAAAGGAAGGAATAATCTTTAATTTCTACACGACCTGTCAAGTGGTAATTATACTAAGCATGTCAAACACTGACCAGAGAAAAGGTGGAGTTCACTGGCCTCTCAGTTCCTGACAGTAAGTGCAGAGTGTAGGTAAACATTGAAAGTTCCAGGAAAACCTGTTATATGAGACATTGTTATTGAGCATTGTTATTCAGGATTAGCTGTAACAAATTGTTTGTTTAATCAGCATGTAATTTGTAACCAGGGCTTCGTAACGGTGTATTTGTAAGTAGAGGAAGAAGCAGTGAGTGACACTAGATGTTGAGCATATTATCGCAATCGTTCTTCACAGGCAAATTCTGCAGCAAGCTGAAGTTAGAGGGTCAGGTGGGGAGAGGGTGAGTTCTCTTCTTGCTGCGGATACTGATGATCCCTCACTGGTTGGAACATCATGGCGGAGGAGGAGGCGAAAGAGAAGACGACTGCGAGCAGAAAAGGTGCTGTATTCTCCGCGTGGTTGTGATGGTGAGGGTGGTGACGTGAGGGATGGAGAAGGAAGTCCAGTGGTGTTGGGAGAGAGCCGCATGGAGGTGTCTAGCAGTGGCAGTAACAGTGGTGGAGAGGGTGTTGAGGGTGAGGGTGGTGATGGTGGTGAGGGTGGTGATGGTGGTGAGGGTGGTGATGGTGGTGAGGATGAGGGTGGTGATAGTGGTGATGGTGGTGATGGTGGTGAGGGTGATGGTGGTGAGGGTGAGGGTGGTGATCTGGAGGAGTCTAATGCACTTAAAGCCGGTGAGAACAGGGAAGACTCTCTGAAGTGTTCTGAGAGAGGAGGAGGAGGTGCGGCCGGTCAGTCTAACACTGCACTGATCATGAAAACACTCACTGATGCAGAAACTGTCTCTAAAGGTGATGATACAACCTCTGTGGTTGCTAGGCAACCAGCTGTGTATGTACAGCTGCACAGGGACCCTGAGATACAGGTGAGTGAATGTATGCATATGGTGTGTGTGTGTGTGTGATATTACTCATCAAATCTAGCTGTCTACCCCTGACAACACATCCTACTCCATAAACTTCCTATATATGCACTCATGCTTTCTTCTTTGTTTCAAAAGTCCTTAGTTTACATTAGGCAGTAGACCCCTGTCTCCCTTCCCTAGCTGTTCACCCCCTCACCCTCCTTATTCAGCTGCACTCGTTGTATAGGAATAGGCAAGATTGTCCAACAGGTGGCTGGCATGTTATGCAGCTGTTAATTTCACTGGAGACTATGTTTTTGTTTTGCTTCAATTTTGAACAAGCTATTGGATTCCTGACATTGCTCAGACCTTAATTAACTTCTGCTTGACAGCACAGAAGCACCTGTCCAGCTCTGCTAGCATACTTTCCCACAGAGTTTCCAGTTTCTTTGTCCAATTGTTGTGAGAATTTGTTTATGGTGTGTTGTTTCCATGGAAACAAGAATATAGGTACGCGTTGCACATATTCCTTCTCTTCCTCCCTCCATCCCTCTCTTCCTCCATCCCTCTCTTCCTCTATCCCTCCCTCTCTCCATAGATGGCAAGGTTGTCTCTCCCAATCCTCTCCGAGGAGCAGGCAGTGATGGAAGCCATTGCTGACCACCCTGTGGTAGTGTTGTGTGGTGAGACAGGCAGTGGTAAAACCACTCAGGTCCCTCAGTTCCTGTACGAGGCAGGATACTCACAAAAGGCAGGGGACAAGTGAGTAATTTGGTGGGGTGCATACTTTTTCCATTTTGGTGGTGCATTTAAGTGGGTGCTTAGTAACGGTTACAATAACTCTGTTTACAACTCACTTGGCAGTATCTACTGAGCGAGTTTCAAGCAAACGAGGGCTGTTTGAGATTGGTTTCATCTTCACTAAGACAGTGTGTATGATTATTATACATACACACACACACACACACACACACACACACATACACACACACACACACACACACACACACATACCCCCCCCCCACACACACACACACCCTCCCAGATTTGGAAGCATGATTGGTGTGACAGAACCTCGCAGAGTAGCAGCTGTGAGTATGTCCAAGAGAGTTGCCCACGAGATGAACCTCTCGACAAGGTGAGGTCTCCTGGTCCATCTTCTGCTACCATGTCAGGACAGTAGCCTGGTTTCCCAGACCTTCCCACTATCCAGTTTTTGAAGACAGAGAAGGAAGACATGAGAGCATTTATCACATGGTTGATTCACAGAGAGCTTTAAGGCCTTGTCTGCTCCTGATGGAAGCTGGAGTATTCACAAAGAAAGGTGGAGGATGAAGAGGGCACAATACAATCCCTCGGTTGAGGATCTCTCTTAGGTAGACACTGACATCACTCAGAGTGTAACACCCTCTCCCTTTCCAATTTAACTTACTGTAAGCAATCAAACTGGACAGTGGGAACACTGGAGCGGCAGGAAGAGGAAGCAGGAGGATAAGAGTTTTAGTGCTACTGTTTAGTTAAACAGTGTAATGTTAACAGGGCCGTAGCACACGCAGCAGCTGCACTTTTTTGATCGTGAACTTTGATTAATGCTTAAAGGCCGCTGTGTGGGCTAAGTTACGCGCAATCTGCGATCGCTAGCTACCTCACTCATGCAGTGTGGACATGTAGTAACTCCCGAAATCCTGCTTGCCAAGAATTACCATTTTTGGCCCAAAAATGGCTTCAGAAACAATCTCTGAGCATGTGATTTTTAACAAATTCCCTTGGAGGGCATGCCCCCAGACACCCTACGTGCTGCGTGCTTACAAGCGTGACTTTGGCCGCACCATCTAAACAGCTTGCTACAGCCTTGTTAATAAATGATTTTGGATAACTCTGTGTCCTCATGTGTGATATTCACCAAGTAATGCACCACAGGCAAGTCTCGTATCAGATTCGTTACGAAGGCAACACAACTGGTAAGTTAATATGTCACTGTTGCCATGGATACAGTGTAACTCGTCTCTTGTTGTTTCAGATGAAACGCTCATCAAGTTTATGACTGATGGTGTGCTTTTAAAGGAAGTGGAGAAGGTAGGAAGGTATATAGTGCAGCTTGTATTGTTAGGTGTCTCCATGCTCCTTTAGTCGTGGAGAAAAATGGGGAAACAAGAAGAGAGAAAAGTTCTTAGTTTTGTGTGTGGCCAGTTGTGGTGAATGCGTTGTGGAGAGAGGCAAGAGAGAAGCCCTTAGTCATGTGTGGTGAATGCTCCTTCAATCATGGAGAGAGAGAGGGGAGAAGGAAAATGCCTCAGATGTGTGTGGTGAATGGTAGTGAATCCTGGTATGTAGTTTTTATCTGAGGTGAAAGTGCTACACATTGTTTGTAAGGCTTTAGAAATTACCTTATTGAAGGTTTGCTAGTACCCTGAATAAGAACGTTTAACCTGAGCATTCAATCTGAATATTTGACCTGAATATTTGACCTGCCATGAATATTTGATCTGAATATTTGGGCTGCCGACTTGCACTAACGGGAACCAGTGGCTGTGACCTGAACTCTGACCTTGATGACATCAAGGAACTTCATTGGTGGAGTAATGGAAGTTGGGTAATTCATGAGCATTGTGTACTGTCTGAAGGCTTCAACCCACAAGCTTTTGAATCTGCATGATATTACAAGCCTGGTTTCCTTTGCACTTGTCACACCACCTTGACTGTGCCGGCAGGAAATAGCCAATCAGGTTGTAGCTAGGATGTTGTAACCAGGATATACCTAAGAGATATGGCTTCTCAGTTTGTATGTTTGTCTGCAGAGCTAATTACAAAATTATCCTATTTTGACCACAACAGGAAGTTTGTACATGCATGACCGAGTTTACTTGTATACCAGACCCTTAAGTAGTTCAGCATTTGGAAGATTTTTTTTGATTGTTGATTGCAAACTTGCTTAATTCGCTTGGCTGTTACGATGCAATTTTCTGTATCATACAAGCTAGTCGGTGTGTGTGTACTAAAATTTGCTACTTACCAGATCCCTGGAATAATCTCCATCGCTATGGATGACGTTGCTATGGACGATGTTGCTATGGAGACCAGCTTGGTCAACTTTATCTTAGTTTTATGTTTCTTGCCATTTAACACTTCTCTCGTAAACTCATGAAGTGCAGTTATCGTATTTCTTCGATCAGACACCACGGCTACTATTTTTTCATCACTTGTTTTTGTGCGGCTGCTATTCGAGGTCGGCGTTTATTTCTTCGGAAAACCCGCAGATATCAACAACAGCTGAATAAGGTATCTACGAGCGATACAGTGACGACTGTTAAACACTGTCAATAGTTTGCGCAGCCTCTCACTCCTGCTGTCAGCCTTGGAGAGGAGTTGTACAACACAAACAGCCCTAGCGCTAGCCTGTAGACCATTGTATTTACATACGTGTGCGTGTGCTGTGTATACTAGTCGCAGCTACTATTCAAGGGCGGCGTTTATTTTGCCCAGAGTTTCCGATTGTGCGGCAACTATTCGAAGGCCATGTTTATTTGAAGAAATATGGTATGTTTTTTTATAGTGTACGAGTTTCTGAGTTCAAAAAAAAAAAAACGAGCTTGAGCCTTATCTTGTAGTTTCTGCCCCAAGCACTGGAGTTTCAAATGTTCACGAAGCGAAAAATGTACCGCTCCTGTTTCAAAACGAAAAGCGTGCGCATGAAATGCGTTCTTTCAATTGGGGACCCCCCCCTCTGTCTACCTAGTTAGACAAAACGTCATTCACATGATAAAATGGACCAGGCCTTCCCCCTCCATTTTTGCATACTGCAAGTGATCAAAAACTGGACAGTGGGAAGGCCTGGGAACAAGGCTAGTAAACCCCATTTTAATACAACTTGAGTCATGTGACTTAAAGTTTCAATTTCACTTGAACCACTCACACATAACAAATATCAGGAAGGTGTCCCTGAATGTTGTCCCACCATTAAAACTTAGCATTTCGTTACAGATTTTGTCTTGCAGCTTTGGAGAAAAATCAGCTTATTAATTTTTCCAAAGCTACCAGAAACGAAAAAGCCTGCTATTGTTGTCTCACCCATTGTAGCAGCTGTATTTAACATTGGTATCAAACTGCCCAAGGTGGGAGGGTCTAGAGCTGTCCCTATGATGTCATGATGACCTCATTCTTGTTCATTTGCTGCAGGACTTTCTTCTGAGCCGTTATTCTGCTATTATCATTGACGAGGCTCATGAAAGGAGTGTGTTTACAGACATTTTGATTGGTCTACTTTCTAGGATAGTGCCACTTAGAGAAAAGGTGAGAAAGGATGGTCGAAACTTTAAGATGGATAGAGTGAAGGTGGGAGAAGGGAAAGAGGAGGGAAGAGGGGGGGAGGAGAGGAGGGAGGGAGGGAAGGAAGGGGGGAAGGGGGAGGGGGAGAGGAGGGGAGGAGGAGGTGGGAGGGAGGGGGGAGGGGGTGGTTGGGAAGAACAGACTGGTGAGAGAGAGTTAATGTGTATGCAGTTAGTGTCTAGTTTTCTGCAGCTCTCTCACCTTACTGGGATGACAAGGGTGGAATGTGTGGCTAGTGAGCTCACATGGTGTGGAGAGTTGTGGCTATAGATGCACTATGTATATATACATCATTAGAACTGGATATAGCTGCCATGGGAACCTTGTGGTAAACAACCGACCATAATCAGTGCTGCTGGAGGGATCAAATTACATGTGTACACGTAGTAGCATTGACAGCTGTCTCTGCTGTGCTCTTTCCCTGTCCTCTCCTCCCCCTCTCCTTCTCCTCCTCTCTCCCTCCTTCTCCTCCTCTCCCCCTCCTTCTCCTCCTCCCCCCTCCCCCCTCCTTCTCCTCCTCTCCCCCTCTCTCCTCCCCCTCCTTCTCCTCCCCCCTTCCTCCTCCCCCCTCCCCTCTCCTTCTCCTCCTCTCCCCCTCCTTCTCCTCCTCTCCCCCTCCTTCTCCTCCCCCCTTCCTCCTCCCTCCTTCTCCTCCTCCCCCCTCCCCCCTCCTTCTCCTCCTCTCCCCCTCTCTCCTCCCCCTCCTTCTCCTCCCCCCTTCCTCCTCCCCCCTCCCCTCTCCTTCTCCTCCTCTCCCCCTCCTTCTCCTCCTCTCCCCCTCCTTCTCCTCCCCCCTTCCTCCTCCCTCCTTCTCCTCCTCCCCCCTCCCCCCTCCTTCTCCTCCTCTCCCCCTCTCCCCTCCCCCTCCTTCTCCTCCTCCCCCTCCTCCTCCTCCCCCATCCCTCTCCTTCTCCTCCCCCCCCCCCCCCCCTCCTCCTTGACCTCATAGCAAGGCCACCCATTGAAGCTGGTGATCATGTCAGCCACCATGAGAGTAGAGGACTTCACAAAGAACAGAAGGCTCTTCCCCTCACCTCCTCCTGTTGTCAAGGTGCAGCTGCCTTTTAAAAAGCTTCTACATGTGGGACTTCTAGCCTTGTCTTTTGAGCTAGACCAACTCACCCACCTTCAAAGCCACTTTTAGAGATGGACTAGCTTGATAGGCTACTTCCATCCTTGTTTCACCTTCATTTCTTGCAGTAAGCTTTGAACTTTCACTGAACTTTGAACTTAGAAATTTGTTTTTCATTGTATTGTGAGCACCCAAAGTTTAGAGAGGAGGCTGGGGATGAGGCACGTTTTATCCTCCACATTTAATTCTTTGACGCGATAGGTAGAGTCCCGACAATTTCCAGTGACAGTTCATTTCAACAAGCAGACTCCAGTGGACTACGTAGCTGAGACATATCGCAAAGTGTGCAAGATTCACAGAACGTTGAAAGCTGGGAACATTCTTGTGTTTGTAACTGGTCAAATGGAGGTTCACTCACTGTGTAGGAAGCTCCGAAAAACGTTTCCCTCTTGTGTGAATCCGAGGAAAGGAGAGGAGGAATTGTGCGAAGGGAAAGGAAAGGGAGAAAGGGAGGGAAGAAGAAAGAGAAAGCGTGGAAAGAGATGCATGGAACAAACGGACATGAACTTGGATAAGTAAGCACTAGAGACCTTTGGTAGCCATTGCCATGGCAACAGGTCATGGAGATGTAGAGGGCACTGGAACTTATTAGTTAGCTAACAAGCACAAGGATAATGGCTTCTAGATTGTTCCTACTACTTCCCCCCCTTCACGCACACACACACGCATACACACACACGCACACACACACACAGCTACCCAGCTGCTCCCCAGGTTACTGACATTCGTGATTGGGAAGACGAGGAAGGAGGGGAGGTGGGTAAGTCAACAGACTCCTCTAGCGAAGAAGAGGAGGGGATGATGGTTGACCACTCACTGGACTCCCAGCTCCCCTTGTTAGTTCTCCCACTATACTCTCTCCTGTCAACCAAACTCCAGACAAAGGTATGTGTTGTCATAGCAACCACCACAACACTTCTCTGTCCAATAAAACTGTATTAGTTGTTCAAATTTTATACTGTATAGTGGGAATCCTTGGGTAGAAAATAAGATTTTCGCAGAGAAAACTTTCACCGATTGCTCGCTGGTGGTGCCAAAAGATGCTACGCCCCCAAATTTCATGGAAGAAAACTTTCACGAATAGCCACGAAACCTCGAAATTTGCGAAAGTTTTCTCCCTTGCAAGTTTCCCGCTATATGGTATTTCACAAACACAGGTATTCCAGCCTCCTCCGGAAGGGATGCGTATGTGTGTGGTCGCCACTAACATTGCTGAAACGTCCCTCACCATTCCTAACATCAAGTATGTGGTGGATGCTGGAAAGGTATGGTGAAAGAGCATGAGGAAGATGAATGTTATTCATCGTTACCAGGAATTTGTTTCTCCTGTACAGGTTAAGAGGCGGTACTATGATAAGGTTACTGGTGTTTCAGCATTCAGGTACACACACACATTCCTTCCTTATCTTATCCTCCCTCTCCCTCTCCTATCTCTTTCTCCCCCTCCCCAATTCTCAGTGTATAGAATGCATTGCTGTCCCCCACCACACACGCACGCACACAGACACACACACACACACACACACACACACACACACACACACACACACACACACAAACTCCTGGACTTATTTCCAGCGAACTAGCTTGTCCTCTCTGATAGTCAGTTAGGTGTGGCTGTAAGGAGAAGTAACCCTTGTATGCTTTCTTGACCCCAATTTCAAAGTGTGTGAAGTAGTTACGAAAGTTTGATTATCCTGTTTTTGCGTCTGTTTGTTGGACTTACTTACAGGGTAGGGTGGACCTCTAAGGCCTCTGCTAACCAGAGGGCTGGCAGGGCGGGAAGGACAGAACCAGGTCACTGCTATAGGTCAGTTTACCTGAGTCAGCTTGGTCTTGTGTTGTTTGAGTTGGAGATAATTGAGCCGGAGGCTGGGGTGGTGGATGGTGAGAGTATCCACTCAGGCAAGGTGCCTGTACATCCACTCCAGGCCCACAACCCCATCCGCCGGGAATCTCCATTTAAACTAGGCAGTGTATCCAATGGTGAGAGAGAGAAAGACAGCTGGAGTCAGCTGAGGCCTCTAGCATGGCTGTTATATGCAGACTTGCTTCTGCTCCTCTGCCGTGGGTCCAGTGGCTCAGTGGTAAGAGCATCTGACTAGTAATCGGAAGGTCTTGGGTTCAATTCCCAGCTGGGTCCCTGTGGATTTTTCTTTCTCTCTCTCCAAAGCTTACATTGAGTTGAAAGCGTTAGTTAAAAATAGAGTCTCTCTTTCTGTGCTTAGGTTGTACTCGTCTGCCGTGTTTCATAATGAGTTTGAGCAGTTTTCACCACCCGAGATCACACGGAGACCAGTCGATGACCTTGTGTTACAAATGAAGGTAGCAAAACTTAACTAACCTCATTCCCAGGCCACTGCCCAGCTTGTAACATGAGCCTGGGAATGAGGCTAGAATGTAACCTTATAAATGATGTGGGTAGGGGTAGTTGAGATGTGTGTGGTTAGTTTAACATGGATATGTGGTCGTGACCTTAGACATGCGTCTGAGCCCATGGATGAAGGTAGTCTGCAACAGCTATCTTGACTGTTGAGTAGGACTGTGAAATTGTCAATCAAGGTTTATGTTGATTTCTCCGTTTCCATGGATACAGGCTTTGAACATTGACAGAATAATGAACTTCCCTTTTCCAACTTCTCCCCCAAGCGAGGCATTGGAAGTAAGAAAACTGTCTGCCATATTGGGTACTGTTTGAGCGAAAGGATGAGACCAAATCTCCCACAGCAATTGAAGTGGTTTTTCTTTTCTTGTAACTTAGGCAGCAGAGAAGCTTCTGACAAACCTTGGAGCCCTGTCTCAGGAGGACACAAAGCCAGGAGGAGCTGCCTTGGCTCGCATCACTACCCTTGGGAGGACCATGGTCCAGTTTCCCGTTGCTCCAAGATTTGCCAAGATGCTGTCTTTTGGGAGACAGCATAGCTGTCTACCCTACATCATTGCCATTGTGGCTACCCTGAGTGTGAAGGTATACTGTTTCTCTGTCACCCTAGTCTAGCTAGGTAGCAGAGAGAAGGAGTAAACTACCGCCATAACTAACCAAGTCTGAAGTGCGCGAGTCAGCACCCATGATAGCTGCCATGAGGCCAGTGTTACCGTAGGCGCTGGTTGTTAAGCGCAGCTCTTTATTAAGCGCATAATATTTATTAAGTGAATAATTTATTGAGGGTTTTACCTAATACGTAATAAACGAACTTTGAACTTTAAGCGAACGTGTCGAGCAAAATGTGTCAAGTAGCACATGTCCGCTGTTAAGCGCATATTTCCTTGCTGTCAGCTGTTATAAGCACCTGTGCTTAACAACCAGGTATTTGGTCCTTTATAGACAGGGGTTGCTTTATCCAGGTCATTTTTGCAATACAGAGGTGGCTGCCTTTAACAGTGACCACTATAGACAGGATTCACTACATTGCAAATTGCATAGTGGGTGTTTATATACAGAGAATCCTGCAAAACCAGGGGTGGACATTGCATAATTGCATGGTGGGCGTTTATATACAGAGGATCCTGCAAAACCAGGGGTGGACATTGCATAATTGCACGGTGGGCAGTTATATACAGAGGATCCTGCAAAACCAGGGGTGGACATTTGCTCAGTATGTGTTAACCAGTGGATTCATCACTCATTTTCAAACACAGGAAATCTTTGCTGATTCGGACAAGAGCCTGAACAAGGTACGAGAAGCAGCTGCTGTTTTTTGGTGGGATACTAACAAATTGAAACAGTCCTCTTCGTAAATTGGTGTACAACAGGAGGGGAGCTCCAAGAAGAGAGGGGGTGCAGAGCAACTTGCTAGCATGAAGAGAGCTTGGGCCGGAAAGGTATCACACATTCAGTTTTGCAAAGAGAAAGTAAGAACATAGCTAGCTACCTCAATGAGTTGCCATAGCTACATGCAATAAAAGTTCAGAGGTCGCTGGTTCAGTTGACTTAGTCCAGGTTTTGATCGCTATGGCATTGAGTGGCTGCCAGGCATGGGACCGAAGCATTCAGTGCATTGCATAAAGAGGATCATGTTCTCTTGTGGTTTTAGCTCGGTGGTGAACCCTGGCAGCTTGGTGGTGAACCCTGGCAGCTCAAGCCCTAGGTTTGATTCCCAGTGACAGCTTGTTTTTTGCTTTCTTCCATTTGCCTCACAACTGGTGTATTCTAAAATGGAGATGCAGAAGGCCTAGGAGCTACTTAGCAAGTGATATTGACCAATAGGATTGCCTTACACTTAAACACAACAGTCATGGATGAAAGTCTAGCTTTGTGTACCATTTACATTCTCCAATGAGGCCCTGTTTTCACTGTACATCTAGGGTGGGTTTCTGTTGCTAGGAGACTTGATGGTGCTGCTAAAGGCAGTGGGAGCGTGCGAGTACTCGGGGTGCTCAGAGGAGTTCTGTCGTAGGAACAGAATGAGGTTCAAAGCTATGGTGGAGATTCGTAAGCTGAGACAGCAGCTCACGAATGCTGGTACGTGTACGCTGCATGTGGTCTTATAATGGCTCCATTGTCTCCATTTTTAAACTGGTTAGAGAGAAGGAAAGATGGTTCTCTTTGCCAGCTAAAGATAGGAAACTTCTCAAAATTTTGCCGAATACTTCAGAATGAAAGTGAAGAGACAAATGTGTCAAACAACACCAATATTTATGGCTACGCTATTTGAGGATGAGAGGATTGCTCCTCCCTGTGTGTGAATAGTGCAAGGTTAAATGCTTTCGTAATCGTCACACTCAGTCGAAGCATCATCTGATCTTAAGTTGGCAACAGAAAACCTCTTTCCATTTCTGAGAAGCTACTTACATACCTAGAGAGATTTTGTGGTGTTAAGAGCAATGACTTCTCCTGCAGTGAACGTCATCTGTCCCGATGCTGGTGCGTTTGTTGATCCGAGAATGCCTCCTCCAACTGAAGAACAGGTCTGTTTTAGAACCTTCTTTGATATCATGTGTACTTGTGCATTGCAGATATGCCTCACAAGTGTGTATGCCAAATTTATATATTTGATCCTAAATTTTCTGCAGGTGAAATTTTTACGTCAGATTTTACTCTCAGGATTAGGGGATCATGTTGCTAGGTGATCACTGTAAACTCTGTATCACTTCCGATCGTACTCAACGTTTTTGATAGTCTTTCTGTTTGTTCACAGAAAGATTGCAACAGAAGGGATGAATGCTGAAGACAAGAAGAGGCTACAGCATGCTTATCAGGTTGGCAGAGACCACAATGGATGAGACATGAAATTAGTATATGTAATAGCATGGTTTGCTGTGGTATTTGGGATTAATAGCACGAGTAATGCAGAAATAATTGTACGAGGCGTAGCCAAGTACAATTTACTGCATTACGAGTGCTATTAATCCCAAATACCACAGCAAACCATGCTATCACGTATTAATACTATAGCTTTATAATCCACATTCAGCTGCCATCAAAACGGTTCCTAGAAGTCATGCACTGCTGAGCTTCCGTGACAAGGCACTCGAAAGTTATTAGCCTCGTAACCAAGCTTTCCCCCCACAGCGTTTGCCGTCTGTAGCGCCTACTAACCTTCGTGGTACTGCAAGCGGCAAACGCTGTGGCGATAAAACCCGAATATGAGGCTAAACTCACAAGCACAAGCCGAACGCAGCAACACAGCGCTTGCCAACCCGTGCCGAGCTTCCGTAGTTTTGCAAGCACACTCGTCAGGGCCGTTCTCGCTACTGCCTATACTCTTCAACGTCGACACGACTTCTGAAGCACCTTCGCTCGATAATTTTACTGTTCTGCTAACAGTAAACCACTGTTACAGCATGCAGCTATTCGCATTGTAGTCCGAAAAAGAGAGCTCCGCCTTCTGCTCCACCCAAATTTGAAAAATGAACGGCTGCGTCCCTGCAGCGTTCCTGTAGCAACCACGTATGCGGCGCTTCGCATTGACCAATCAGATTAGTATTACACTTTTTTGATACTTTACTGTGAAAAAAGTGTAATACTAATCTGATTGGTCAATAAGTGTAGTATTTCAAAATAATACTACACTTTTTATATACGCATTTTATATTGTAACTATACTAGCTATAGTATTATTATAATAATGCTAGAGTGGAACTTCTCTTGGGACCAAGAAATGTCTTAATTAGCAAGGTGTTTCATTATCAACAAGTAGGGAGTTCGTTCAGTGTCCTGGCTAACCAAGTACCCCAGTAATTCAGGGGTGTCCTTTAAGAATGGGGCTCCACTATAGATCAGAAATGGGATGAAGATTTTTTTGGTCTGTGAGTGGTTTATCAAGCTAGGCTCTTTCTCTTACCCACTGGAAATTGCCAACCCCAACTTTAACAAGTGAGGGAAACACTCTTGTTGACCAGTTTGGCCTTTTGTAAACCTCTTTAGAGCACGCTGTGTGAGGAGCCGGTGTTCCTCCATCCCTCCTGCGTCCTGCTGCACTCTGACCCCAAGTTTGTAGTGTTTCAAGAAATTGTGGAAACTGGCAAGCTCTTCATGAGAGGTAAGGCTAATGAAGGTGGCCAAGAAAATGAGGTAGAATTAGCCAGTTTTGGATTGTTTTCCAGGACAAGATTTTTGTGACTGACTTGTAGTTATACTCAATGGAAATTTAAAAGTTTTGCAGTGTTGGCTACAGCTTACTTGTTGTAAATAAGATTTCCAGAGAATAGTTTCACAAATGGCAACAACATTTCTAAGATTGTGAAAATATTTCTCATGATAATATTGCTACATGGTAGTCTCTTCAGCAGAGAGGGTATATAGTCCTATGCATCATGAATCATAAATCTCACAAAACCATGTATAATGCCATTGTGAATTGGGCACATGTACAGGTCATTTGTCTCTCGCTCCACCTCCAGAAGTCATGGCTGTTGAGGAGGAATGGCTTCCTCTTCTCCAACCCCAGTTCTGTGTCTTCTCCTCCCCGCTTGAGCATCCTCCTCCCTTCTTTGACAGCCAGACTGGAACCGTGAGATGCTACATGAGCTGTACATATGGTTAGTGTCCTCTGTGAGTATGCATTGTGTTCTGTCAGCTTTAGCTGAAGTTTCCTCTGTTGAATAGGTGAGTGCTGCTGGCCAATACCAGCACAGGAATGTCCCTATCCTGACTGTTTGGAGAAATACAAGCTCTTTGCGCAGTTCTTCCTACAAGGAAAGGTTAGTGCTATTAGAACCACCATGACAATTTAGAAACATCTCGCTTTGTACCAGGCTCTCCCCATCCCCTAAGAGCCTGGGAATAATTAAGGCTGATTCTAAACACCTAGCTTTAGCTGCTCATCATCTTCCTGATGCTCTTCAGGTCATCCCAAGATTAGCTGAGCTCACCCCCTACCTGCTTGTTTCTCCTGTCACGATACTGAAGACATGGGCCAAGTAAGTAGGGACACATACAGCTGCTACAAGAACAAAAATGGGTGTGATGGTGCCTTCTCTATGCATGCATACAGGTTACATAAACAGGTGGAGGTACTTTTGAGTGCTCTGGTGAACAGGGAAGTCGTCACAAGAGAGAAACTCTTGCAAGTTTGGAAAGCTGACCCAAAATGTGAGGGTTTTGCTGCAGTGCTATTAATTTGGTGCTATTGTGAATTATATGCAGTGGTGCTTTTCTTCCCCTGCAGATTTGCTGAAGGCTTACTCTTTGTGGTTGCCTGAATCAAGGCACAAGAGTTTAACTGAAATATGGCCACCATTAGACTACAGATAGCACTCTTCTATATATGGAAATAGTGTGAATCATTTGCAGCCAATTGTATGTACTTTCATTTATATTATATGCAAAAAGTATTCATAACCGCAGAAAATATACGTCTTACTGTACGTGACTCATTCTACGTACAACTCGATCATCTCATTGTGAGGGTCCTCAGGTACTACTTTTGGTAAGAAACCGCTCAGTAATGGCTGTTTGGTTCCACTGAGATGTAGCTTTCGTTTCTCACTGGTGACAGTTGTGTGTTTGTGTCTCAAAACTGTGGTGGTTGTATCCCTTCTCTTGCTCAACACCTGGTGCTTATGTTCATCAGATACGAGTTGGCATCTCTTGTGTCTTGGGGTGTCCACATCATTGCCGATATACAGGTTTTGAAGCTCTTCTTCTCTTTTAGGCTTTTCTAGACGAGAGAGTCTGTATACAGACTTGTGCTCCTCATTGTCCAAGTCTTGTATATCACTGATAATGTGTCCAGCTGTTACATTGTGAACTTTGCCATTGAACTGCAGATAATGGGTGTTGACATTTTGGCTAGTTTCACAGCTTTCCCCAAGGAGTTCATATGGCAGCAACTTGGGTGACAGTGTCTTGAACAGTGTAGCCTCTGGTAGCATTCTTCTTTGTCTTGTGATTACATTTAGGATTGCTTTCCTGCACTGTTTATCAGTTGCCATGCAAACAAGCTTCTCTCCTGGAGGTGTTTTTGGAGGTGCTGACAGAAGAGAAGTGTTTATGACTGGGGGACTGTTAACCCTTTCACCTGGTTGGTGGTGGTCTTCCCTACTAGTGGTTTGTCGTCCTGAATTGAGCTTAGAAGCTGGTGGAGGTAATCTGCCTTGGCTCTGTGATCCAGAGTGTCCACTGAGGCTCTGTACGCCTACAACTAGCTCTTGAAACTCAGGGGTAGCACATTGGGAGTTATAAGTATACCGTATTCGTTCACAGGCAGACAGTAACCGACCCGAGTATGGTCTTTGTTCCTCAGCAAAGCTCTTGAACTCAACAAAAGTGACCAGTTTTCCTCCATCTTTTGAGTTTGTCACAAGGATCTTCTCTTTTGGTGGAGGACTTAACTGAAGTGGTGGGTGTCTCCTTGGACAAACACAGGTATTACAAAGCCTTGAGCCCTGCTTCTGAAACACTTTAATTGGCATCCAGTAGCTGCCAGGAGGTTGAACACGAAGTTGTGCTCCCTGCATGTCTGTCTGGAACATAGAAATGTCGCGAGGTGGCAACAAAGTGACCGTGGTGCTTTTATGTGCTTCTCTGCAGCCACAAGTCTGGTGTGTATTGCCGTGTAGCATTGGATAGCTGTTAGGAGAGAGAACATCTTTAGCTAGATTTGCATGAGCATACTACAAGCTACCATGAAATCTGATGAAGGTGCAAATTAGTGAAAAGTGGTGCTTCATTTGACTACACTATTCCTGGATATACCGAGTTGTCTTACTATCTATGACTGATACTCACCCAGTGAAGTTTGTGGTAGTGCATATTTCTGCCGGTTTGTGCACTGTCCGCGGATACCGAGCCTTGCGTGCCTCTCTGTATACACGGATATGGTCCTCAGTATTGTTTAGGTGAAAAAACTGCAAATTTTGCTTGATGGCATCGCCAGTTGACGCTTTCACGGCCTTTCCTGTCAGGAGATCGGGGACAGATCTTCCGCGCCTGCTCACTGTCCTAGCCCCTCCCCTCTCCTGCTTGGCGCAATCGGCAAGAAAAACGTACTTCTTGAGATGCGGGGCACTTCTAGGTGTGAATTTTTCACCCGTCCTCCATCCTCCAAATTCTACGCAATTTCCAGCAAGACAGAAGCAACTGTTATCCCGGCGTGAGTCTTTCGTAAGTCTACGATAAATCTCCGAACTCCACGTGGGCCACTTGCGCACAGCACCTTCAGCAGGGGCCTCGGCGCCGGCCGTACCGTTCATTTCGTGCTGCTGTACTTTGACCTCTGCTGTAATAATTTCGTTCGTATTATTAGAGAGAAGGCTGTTGGAAGATGGGAAAGAAACGTGCCAAAGAAGGCGAGTTGATCACTAATGACAGTAAATACACGCTTTGAGAGTGGATAGGATACTGTTGCGCGTTTCTCTCATATTAAAAAATAGATATGAACCAGGGTTAGGGATTTAGCTTGGCGAAAAGTGATCTCTTCCCCATGTTCTGCAGCCAGTAGCAGTGAGCATGGAAGTCCCAAGAAAAAACACAAGAAGAACCACCACAAGAAGCACAAGTCCAAGTTGAATGAAGAGGTGGGGGGAGGAGGAGGAGAGAGGGAGGGGCTAAGGAGTTCCTCTGTGTCAACATCCCGCCCCCTCACACTCAAAATAAAACTCGGAAACAAGCTTATCTCCAGCAGTAGTACTACCAAGTAAGTGCTGAGCAATGTTGCATGGAGAATAGAGGGCGTGCATGTGACATCATCGGTAGAGAATTTCTGCATATTTCTGCATACTTCCATATATGCGCCACCATCTTGAGAGGCAATGAATAGGGAAATTGTACGGCGAGGCCTATTCTACGAGCTCGCTTTGAGGTACGAAGCATGCATTTAGCTTCAACTTTATATTATGCAGAGAGCTAGTAATGACAGTGTACAAGAGCTACTTGCTAGCGCAGGAAGTTCAATGTGCTAGTACTTAAGTCCCATTAAAATACGTCCATGTTGCCTGTCAAGATGGCGGCATAGCAACAGTTGCTACGATGCAATGGCATAAATGCCCTCTATATACAATACCTTGAAGACTCATTTGTTAAAGTAGGCACCACACACGACACCTCACCAGCCCATGGCTTATACCATAGTCTGGCTACCTAATGGTAATGCCTACAGGATTGCAATGGCCAGGCTAGCTGGTGTGGTGATTTAAAGTGCTGTGTACTCTGACTGATCCCTAGCATGGACTCTTGTTCCTCCCTTAGTACACGCAGTGAGACTCCGTCCTCCATTTTGCCCGATGATTCAAGTAGCATAGCGGAAAGCGAGTCGTTCAAAGCCAGTAGCAGCGTGGTGGGCGTGGCAGAAGAGGACTGGGTGGCGAGTGACATCTCCGTGGGAGAAGAGGAACAAACTTCCCTAAATTCATGTAAGATTTTTGTGAAGTTACTGATGACCCAGCGATAGCTTTTTCATTGAACCTCTGCACACTGGGAGTGGCAGAAGGAAAAAGAGGATGGTCACATGCAAACCATGTGACAAAATTTTTGCGCTCTTGTCTCAGTCACCACTATCGTTGCACTTCAGATGGCTATGTAGTTACTGTTACAATTGCAAAGCTCCTGTGCTCTCTTTCGTATCATACACAAAATGAACATGAATACCCATAGTACCAATTTTGGCAAGTAAGCTGAGGATAGCCGGACTAGTCACACCAGAACCTGGTGCCAGTAAGTCTACTACCATCAAACCACTCTGCTTTACACAGCTGCCACTCCTGGATCACTCCTACCTCTTGTTTTTTTATGGCCACTGCTAGCTTAGAGATTCTGTTCTGATTGGACAGAGAATTTCTATCAACAGTTGAAGTTTTTGAAGACTTCCTTTCTTTCTGGCCCCAGAAGTATCTGGAACTAAACATCCTTAGAAGCAGCTTAGACGAAAGACCATAGTTCAATAGAGCTCTTGCTACTGGTGCACATGATGGTCATGTGATCTGCCCCACCCCCCAGGTATCCCTGACAGCAATGGCCATAGTGATGATGAGGAGGAGGAGGCGTGGCTAGATGCTCTGGAGGCGGGGCAAGTAGACGAGAGAGGATACCTCCCTAAGAAGAAGGAGCAGGGCACCCTCACTGCAAGGCAGGTATGTGCAGGGGTGGGATGTGGGAAGGGAGGGGAGGAGGTGTGATGGACATTTTGAGCATAATTATATTAGTATCTTCTCTGGTCTTCTAACCCTCCTCTTGTTTCTACTCTCACAATGCACACACATGCACTCTCACTCATCACACACGTGCACACACACACACAACCCTCCTCTTTTCCTTTACTGACAAAATATACATGCACACAACCTTTCTTCTTCCCTCAAAACACACACATAGAAAGCCATGTTGGGTGCTGGTGGTGAAGAGGAGCTACTAGAGCTTCCCATTGGAAAGGCAGCGCTGGAAATGACAGAGGAGATGATGCTAAAGAAGACGGAAAAGAACAGAAAGAGGAGGCTGCAGGCACAGAGGAGGAAGGAGAAAAGGAAGGTACAAACACGTACACTTTGCCTGTGAATAAGTATCTCGTCCTGAAGTGGGTCAAATTGCTATTTTGGGACCTAGTGGTTTGTTATAGGTAAGGACATGTGTCATGGCAGATATGGGCGGGTACCCAGGCTCCTCCCCACTTTTCGGCATGGGGAGGAGCCTGGGTACGAGGCTAGTTTGTTCAAGAGCACATAAGAACAGGCAGCTAGAGCAAGAGTGTGTAACTCCGTAAAATTTGAAACAGGTTGGAATTATTGAACTGTACTAAAAATAGTAACACGTACTGCGCAGCTGCACATAGACATAAGCCATTGTTGCTAAGCACATGACCGGGTGTTCTATTTTTAGTATGGTTCAATAATTTTGACCGGACTGTGGGCTTCTATTGGAGTTACATGCTCTTACTCTAGCCGCCCGTTCTTATGCGCTCTTGGTTTGTTATAGGTAAGGACATGTGTCATGGCAGATATGGGCGGGTATGGTGTGAGGAATGGTCAAGTATGGCAGAGCCTTTGTGCATTAGGTAACCTTGGTCTCATGGTCCCCTGGCTCAATCGCTGGTTGCTAAGGTAACCTTGGTCTCATCGTCCCCTGGCTCAATTGCTGGTTGCTAAGGTAACCTTGGTCTCATCGTCCCCTGGCTCAATCGCTGGTTGCTAAGGTAACCTTGGTCTCATCGTCCCCTGGCTCAATCGCTGGTTGCTAAGGTAACCTTGGTCTCATGGTCTCCTGGCTCAATCACTGGTTGCTAAGGTAACCTTGGTCTCATGGTCTCCTGGCTCAATCACTGGTTGCTAAGGTAACCTTGGTCTCATGGTCTCCTGGCTCAATCACTGGTTGCTAAGGTAACCTTGGTCTCATGGTCTCCTGGCTCAATCACTGGTTGCTAAGGTAACCTTGGTCTCATGGTCTCCTGGCTCAATCACTGGTTGCCTAGGTAACCTTGGTCTCATGGTCTCCTGGCTCAATCACTGGTTGCTAAGTGCAGCAGCACAAGGTTTTGATTGTGGCTCTATTCTCGTGATGTGATGATAACGATCATTTGTAGAAATGATCTTCGAATGACAGTGATGGTCATATGTATATATATATGTACACATAGGCAGTGGGACTTAGCTAACTGGGGAAGAACTGTATGGGGGGGGGGGGGGGGGGGGCTTCAAAGCTTGAACGCTTGACAATGTCAGTTGGATTGATTTACAGTGTATCATCATAAGTTATCACTGTAATATTACACGCCTTCACAAGTTGGGACATCTGCTGTTTAGACTTGGTAGTCATTTATCAGGATTCATGCTCCATTATCAGTTTTGTTTTGTTTTTCTCTCACCATGTTAAAATTAACACATTGATTCTTGTTCTAAAGAAAGAATAATTTTGCTCTATTGGCTGGTTTCATGTTCTCATCAGTATGTCAATACATTGATTCTAATTAAAAGAAAAATGGAGAGAACCTAAAACATAATTTGTTCTCATCACCTGTGTGAACAAGTATAAGTGCATTATACCCACACCCACTCACATAAACACATACACACACACCTAACAACACGAGGTTCATCACACCATGAGAGTGAAACCTCTCACTTTTGTCACAAAGATTTCACATACGAAGCATGTAGAGATTGTATAATTGGTTTGTTGAGGTGGCAGGTACGTGGGAGGCTGTCATTATCTTTGCTGCAACCTTCTCCACAGGCCGAAACTGTTAGGAAACTGTTGGAGAAGCAGACAAGCAAGAAGAAAGAAGAGGAGAAGGTCAGTCCTGTTGTATCCATGGCAATGACTATATCCATGGCAATAGGTATAGAGACAAAACAATCAGTATATTCCTTTCAACTTTCCCTCTCCTTCCTCCTCCATCCTCCTCCCTCCCCCTCCTTCCCCTCCATCCTCCTTCTCCCCTCCCTCCCCCTCCCTCCCCCTCCTTCCCCCTCCCTCCCCCCCCCCTTTCTTCCCCCTCCTCCCCCTCCCACTAGCCCAAACTTCCTCTCAGACCAATGCATCCACACATCCGATATACTGACAGCATTGTTGATGGAACATCTCTCTCCCTTCCCTCTGGAATGGAGTTTCCTCTCAAGCCACAACAAGCTGACAAGTAAGCTCTCCCGAGGATCAACTGTGACCCTCACAGTCTCCTTCCCAACCTCTCACCCCTTCACTTGCAGTACGAAAAAATGAGAGAGGGCGGAGTAAATTTTATCATGTGGGCATGACGTAATCCACAAGTTGCAAAATGGAAGGAAAAAATCACTTCAGGATAAAAATGCAACGTTTTGTGTATTGTGCAACCAACTACACCTATACTAACATTGTTTACTATACATACACACACATACATACGTACATTCCAATGACACATGATGGCGTTACAAGATTATCTCCTAATGATTGCTCAATGCAGAGATTTCCTTATGAAAAGACAGCTTTATGAGATACTAATTTTGAAAAATGCTGTCCAGACTAGGCCAGGCACACGGATGAGATAGTTGCCCCTATCTTCCAACATAGCTGATGAGGCCTGATGTGGCATATATAGCATTTTAGCGGATAGATACATGGTTGTTCCTACCTACCTACATACATACATACACACACACACACACACACACACACACACACACACACACACACACACACATACATACATACATACATACATACATACATAAGTATATTATTATTGGTTTCCCTCATAAGCTAGCATGGGGCCTGCCAAGGCCTAGCATGGGGCCTGCCAGGGCCTCATAAGCTAGCATGGGGCCTGTTAGGGCCTCATAAGCTAGCATGGGGCCTGCCAAGGCCTCATAAGCTAGCATGGGGCCTGTTAGGGCCTCATAAGCTAGCATGGGGCCTGCCAGGGCCTCATAAGCTAGCACGGGGCCTACCAGGGCCTCATAAGCTAGCATGGGGCCTGCTAGGGCCTCATAAGCCAGCATGGGGCCTGCTAGGGCCTCATAAGCCAGCATGGGGCCTGCTAGGGCCTGCCCAAATTATCTCTACAACAACTACATGTATGTACATGTAACTATATACTCCACTTCGCCCTTGTTTCTGTGGCAACAGGTGGGTATTATTTTCCATATACTGACAGGAAGTTGTAGGTTCTGTAGATTCTGTAGATTCTGTTCCATATACCACAGGAAGTTGTAAAATGATGTTTCCTATAAGCTACCTTGTTTAGAGTGTAAATTACTTTACATGTTTACTAATAACATACCTTGTTTACAGTGAAAACTACCATGTGTATTTACTAATAACAACAAGGACCAATCAGAGTGGAGAATATAACAGATAAACCACAGTAGACAGGGATTTATGGTCCATAAACAATCCTCGCCCTCAGGCTGCGCCCTAGGGCTCAGGTGGTTTATGGACCATAAATCCCTGTCTACTGTGGTTTATCTATAACGTAAACAGGGTACATGTAAAAGGTGTAGAATGAAAACAAAAGTGAACATTATTGTGGGGGCGGTATAATTATCCTCTTTGAGTGCTAGGCTCCAATGCCATTCGTAGAATTTTATCAACAAAACCAAAGTGGGTGTACAAATCGTGTAGTACATGTTTTCAGTTATGATGTACTAGCTTCACAATCATCATATTATCATGGGTAAATACAACATATCATGTCATCAGCTTAATGGAGATGTGGGCTTTTGAGTGGGACGGAGGGGGTATCTTGTGATGTGGGGCGAACAAAACTCAATTTCTGTAGATGGGGCGATACTTGAGCTATGAGAATTTTACTTGTGAGTGTATTATTATACTCTTGGTCAAAATGGGATTTTAGCGTGAAAGATCTCTCTTCTTCGTGTGTCTCCTCCCTCCTATTCACTGTGCGGGATCTCTTATAACGGGCACTCTAAATAAGGACACCTGATAGCGATATTAATACTCGTAGTGTAACTGTTGTTCAATTTGAAATATAACCATCTTGATACCAAGGACAGCGGTAAAGATCCCAATTTATTCGCACTCATTCATACATCCTCCTCTCTCCCTCACCACACGTGTGCACACACCACACCACACAACGTGCACACACACACATACACGCACACATATGCAACACACACACACAACATGCACACACACACACACCACACACACACACACACACACACACACACACCACACACACACACACAGACCTCCCCTACCTCAGCTCTGTGCAGCAGAAGGTTGCAGCAACACGAAGCGATACTCTGATTCCGTCACCAACCTTCCACTATGCAGTCTGGAGTGCTACAAAAAACTCAGAACTACAAGCAGAATGCACCACACACTATCAGTATATAGCTAATCCACCTGGTTCACTTCATGCGCAAATCACCTCCCACACTTTGTACCCAGACTCCTCCCCTGCAGAAAAACGGGGAGGAGCCTGGGTACAAGGCTATGTTCCCATTCTCTTGAAAACTTTCACCACGTTTGTGTTTCTCATTCACTGCAAAACTATCTCTCGTGTTCCCTGTATTTCTCTGCTAAGCGACAAAACTTTTCACTTGGAGGCCAACTCTCATCTTCCCTGAATTTTCTCTCAGAGATTTCTTGGTATTCATCACCATCATGAAGGATATTCAATGCCTGTTACCTAGACAACACAGTCTGTCATACAGTGGTTTTGCCTAGTATACTAAGGTCATGCAAAGTATGTTTCACGCCCACTATTATGTAACGTGCAAGTAAACAACTGCCATGCAGGGTACACAATTAAATCAGCTCTCTAAAACTACTATGGCTTGATAAAAAGAGGAAATCAGTACAAGGCTGCCTTAGCTGTACACAGATCACTAAGCAATTGCACTCAATCATACAACATTACAGTTGGGTGTATAATTTGTACATTAATATCACAAGTGCGTCACTACTGCACATGCCAGTTTGTGTAGGTATGCACTTTGAACCATGAGGACAATTTAAGTGTCCACGTCAAGCATGCCAGCTATCCTTTTTACTATTGTGAATGTCAGACATGATCAGTAGGCTGTGTACATGCACAATACACACCATTGTTCCCTGTGGTGATGTGAACTCGGAGAACACAAAGAAAAGTCGTAACACAATCTTGGAGTTGCATCTTTCTCAAGTGATTCACGACAGCCGAAAATAAGTCTGTGTGGCCATTGTACTGTGTATAGGGTGCACAGCAGACTGTAAATGTTGGACAAAAGTGCTTATTCATCATCTTTGTCTAGTGTTTGTGTTCACGGCAAGTCACCACACACAAGTAGGATTTCACAGGAGTGGTGTGGCCTCACACATCGTATCATCCAATCATATATCTTATTACAAGATGTAGTCATGTTTCACCTGTAGTAGCGTTTGCGACTGAGAACCAAGTGATAACATCCTTTTTTAATAAAAAAAGTCGATGACCTCCAAACTGCAAAAAGCAAGGATCAATGATACTAAGGTGTGGATACCATTTCATCCTCTAAACTGCTGTAAATCAAGCGATCAAGAGCTTCGGCATCAGAAGAGGACGATCAAGTGATCAACCACAATTTTAGCCAATCAAAGATCTTGATCCTGGTCACAAACACTTCAACAAGCGACATACAAGTGACTACCCCTTGCACCATGAAATATCCAATTCCCAGCTAGTATCCTTCCTAAAAATTCAGGAGGGTGATATAGAGACTAGCTTTGATTCAGTACCAATACTAGTCTCGGTCCCAGACCCTCAGTGCATGAGACCCATGTACCATACTGAGGGTCTGGGAATGAGACTATGCACATACAACCAAATTCCAAGCTTGTAGCAGCTGCACAGTATTATGTTACTACATAGGAAGCGAGCAAGCAAGCGTGTGTCACCACAGTCACCTATAGGTTTTCCTCCACCAGACACACTCCCTTAACACACACTGTAAATTATGAAGCGTGTAACATTACAAGCCATGGGAAAGGTAAATTCATGACCTTGTCAAGAGTTATCCTATATAATAGTCCCATGGTTTCATAGAATAATGACTGATCCTTTGTGCCATGGTTTTACTGTATAATGATCTACCTTTGTGTTCTAATCTAATCACCATCTGGCAGTATCAAGTTACAAAGCTGACAGACCTACAGCTGTTATCAATTGCCAATTGGCTAGGTACACCTCTTCGTTAAATCAAGTCCAACACATTCACTCCCACTTTTTACTATCTCATCTTCTGTAGTCACACATGAAAGTATTGTCCAGGTTGACACCCAGCCTCTTTGTTATAGTAAGACTTCAACATTTGTCATGAATTGGATTTTCCTTGTGGGTGCACATGCTCAAATATTCATTGGTGGTTCCATATAATGGTGGTGAGTTGAAAAGAGTTTATTTAGATCTCAGCTTGGACTGTCAGATTTAGAGTCATCGAAATCCTTTGTCAGGGAGTGTAGGGTTTTCTCCTCTTCTACAAGCACCAGATGAAGTATGTGTGTCTTAATGCACCAGAGCTAGAGGAGGAGGAGGAGGAGGAGAGTGACAATACCGAAGAGTCATTTACCTCACAGAGAACTCCATTCCCTTTTTCCCTCCTCCATCCCTCCCTCTCTACCTCCTCCCTCCTTCCCCTCCTTTCTCCCTCCCTCCCTCTCCCCTCCTTCCACTCCTTTCCCTCTTTCCTCCCTCTCCCCCCTTTTCCGCTTACCCAGTTTTGCATGCCAGCACACACTATACTATACACATGAGCACAAACCATTAAGCACAATGCCATTTATCTGTAGTAATCGACTTGTTTCCTACTCTGGGGTAATTTTTTCACACACACCTCCACAGCCAAACATAGTAATCTTGCCAGAGAGAGGATGACCACTGGCACCACAAGCAAAAATTCCGCGTGCTCCAGCGATGGCCAATCAGGTTTGTGCTGATAGAAGTAGAGATATACCGGTAACACATGAACTCCAGCCACTACAAATACTCCAGTAGGGGTATAAAATCCTGTGTGTGTGTGTTGTGTGTGAGTGTGTGTGTGTGCGTGTGTGCACGCATGGTATGTGTGCATGTGTGCACGCATGGTATGTGTGCGTGAATGTAACACATATACACATGTGGTCAAGACCTTCCTACTAAGTCTTAGAGCAACCTTTTAATACCATAAGTCCCTTATATTTACTTCTCCCCCTCCTCCCCCTCCCCACCTCCATCCAAACCACTTAAACACTTCTGAGCAAGATGATGAAAACATTGAAACCTCCCCTCAGTGTTTACACTTTAGTTTGCTAACATCAGGGAAAGATTGGTCCATTAATGCAGCTTGTTTAACAAACCGCTACTTCATGTGACGGGGGTGGTGGTGGATGACAAAATAACGCTAAATAACCTGATACACACATAGGCACACATGCGTATACGACTCTCAGTTTCAGCATGTGATTGCATTTAACTGGTTTCTCAATTTGTTGTCCACCCAGGGCAATGGCATGGTGAATGTTGTTACCTGCCAGCTGCTTGGTTCTACAGCAGGCAGAAGCTACACATGTGAATCATACCACCGCCATGTAAGGATTGGCACTTACCGTTCTCCATTGTGGCTTTGACCCACCATGGGGCAGCCCCAAAAGCTTGCTTCCATTGGGAGCCAAGCGTATGTGTGCATACAAATACCGTCCACTCAAGGCACACCACAAAAATACCCCACTGGAGTTGTGTGAGGGGTGTGTGTGGGGGATGTGTGAGGAGAGTGAAGAAGTGGTGTGTGTGTGAAGAGGGTGGAGGTGTGCAGTGAGTACCTTTCATCCAGGATTCCCCCCTTTCCCAGCTGAGTCACTTCCTAATGGAGTGATAAGTCGGGTATGAGGCACCCATACATGAGTATGTTACAGTGTTACCATGGCAATGTATAACCAGGTAAATTACTATAAGGCACCTGGGTTCCAGCCTGCCAGGAACAAATTTACTTCCAGATACCCAACACTAGTGTGTGAGGCCATATGTACAACTAGCAAGGGTTTTTGGATGTTGCTTAGCAACTAAAATCACAAAATAGAATGGGTGGAGGTGATAATGGAATAAGGGAGAGGGTTGCTAGGGGTACCATCCAACAAAACAGAAGAAGCAACATGAGGCTCATGTCGTTCTGTCTGAAGACTTCAATAACTTTGAGAACAGTAGGTCGTGTAAACTATAGTCGAGATTGGCTGCCTCGCAACGGCTTTCAGTGACCAAGTGAGGAACAACGGAGTTCAGACAAACAGGAAGATGGGGTATCATCCCAGAACTAACCTAAATATACAAACAGACTTTTACTAATTGCTAAGATGGATTTTGTAAACGTTTTGCATTCCACGACCAACGTCTCTAACAGGTCAAGTGTGTTAGTACAGTTCCAATACTACATGTACCTGGCACCATTACGCTAATAATAACTTATTATGGTGTGTAGTCTGCACATGGACAAACCACACTGGAACACTTGTACACCCAGTATTCGTATAGGGTTCTACATGGGTTATTGTGAATTTCATTTTTATTGCCGTGAGGAATACATAAGTAGATAAGGATGGGTCGTGAATTTAAAAATGAACACCTGTCTGATGAAAATAACCATAGGTAAGCTATGCTAATTATCCACCCTTTTCAAGTCTCTGACAGCATATGTTGAATTTGGCCATCCAAACGAGGGGTGTTTCCAATTATATCCACCCATCTTGTTATCAGTTTGAAGTTCAATTGTTCAATCCTATACATTATACCATGGTAGCATAGTCATGAGCATGTTAATCATAATATGACTATATCACAGTCCATAGTTAAGCTCCATTAACAACAGCGCAATAAATAGCTCTCTGATTGGTTGAAAAACAGACTGTCAACAGTGCATAAGTGTAATAGCTCACTGATTGGTCAGTGACTTGTAAGTATCAACAATCTATGCAGTGTACTGTAAACTTGTATACCATAAACTTGCCTATCTCATACATGCTCATACTTATTGTGGTGTACTGTCAACTTGGCAAAGTTTATGAATAGCATACAATTTGGGATTAATAGCACTCGAAACCATGCTATTGTACAGTGGGTGGAACAGGCAGATATATAGTTATCAGTACACATCGTATGTGTGTACAGAAAACACTATCACATTACAGATGTTACATGGTATGCTGTATTTCATGTAGGCACAGCTGTTGCCTTGGTAAAGCAGTTGGGTACACTGACCCATCATCATGACATTGTAAGATAGTGAGAAATAATATTTAGCTGGTTCAACACTTGAGGAGTACCTCTCCCAAAAGCGCATAAGAATGGGTGGCTAGAGTAAGAGCGTATAACTCCGTAAAATTTGAAACCAGTCGGAATTTACCACCAGTGCTAAAAATAGTAACACGTACTGTGCATGCTGTGTAGACATGAGGCATTGTTGCTTAGCACGTGACCGAGTGTTCTATTTTTAGTACGGTTCAATAATTTTGACCGGACTATGGGTTTCTATTGGAGTTACACACTCTTACTCGAGCCGCCATTCTTATGCGCTCTTGCCTCTCCTTATGAGCCCTCAAATCCTCCTCTTGTGGTGTGTGTGATGGTGGGCTTGCGATACAGTTTAAAGGATATTCACTATGGACTATCTCAGTTCGCATGTCACAATAACAGCTAACAGAAGGAGGAAACCAAGCTGTAACAGAAGCAGTGGAGAGTCTTACAGAGACCACAACATTCGATTATTCTTCTCTGACCTGCTATCCCCCCCACCCCCTCCCTCCCTCTCTCCCTCCCCCGGTTCCTTCTGGACTATTTATGTATAGCCTCCTCGGCCTGGCCTTCTTCCTACCTGCCTGGCCAATTCTGGCTTCTTCTTGGTACGTCTCAAGTATTCAGCTACATGGAAAAAAGTAACTGTTCCAGTCATACTCCTCAAGTGACCCATGCTATCAAGCCATACAGATTCATTGCTTTGCATGCAGAATTAGCCTCACTCTTAGGCTCTCTCCATGTAATTGCATGCAACAAGATGTTGGCTACTGCAGAATAAAATCCCAGCCTTCTAGTTCCAAGGTTCTAACATCAGGTTAAAGTCAGGCTAGGTCGGATCTGTTTAGCCAAAAAAAAAAAAGAAAAAAAAAATTACAAAAAGAAAAATTATTCCAAAACAAATAATTACAATTCAGGTGGTAGTCCTTATGCATATATTGAGCTAGGCACAAACTCTCATGCCAATCAAGGCTGCTACAATGTAGCCTCGTCCCCAGGCCCCACCCAAAGGCTGCTACAATGTAGCCTCGTCCCCAGGCCCCACCCAAAGGCTGCTACAATGTACAAGTGACTGACGAGATGAGGTAATGATTTAAGTGTCATTTGATAGCCAATAGCTTTGTTGTGTGTTGTATACCACAATATACCACAGTCTCCAGTCAAAGACCTAACAAGCCTCCTAACAACATAGTCCCAAATAAATGCTGCAATGCTTGGAGTCATTAGTCTGATGCAGGTGTCCACGCAGTGGTTGACTAGACAATGCAACTTAATACCACAAGGATTAACACCTCACATTTTTGAGCCGGGATTTAGGAAAGCAACAAACTTGGCAGGTTTCCTCTTGGCAGATTTCTCAACAAGCAACACTCTGTTTGAAATATGACATTCACAGCACCTGTACACCAACTCAATAATTACATAACACAAGAAATGCAGTATTAAGCACCTATCAATAACAAGCAACAGCTACCGGCTAACAAGCAAAGAATGAAGACTTGGTCACACTTTAGTACGTCTTTGGTTGCCTATAATGGGTAGCT